>PYAF01004104.1:478881-507438 GCA_007407185.1 Glycine tomentella | reverse complement strand
TTGTGTGTGAACTCTGAACTGAACCTATCAGCATAATCATTCTTGGATTGTTATTGTTTAAAGACATTCATTTTGAAAGGCAAATTTATAACTCTGATTTTGAAACTCTGTTTTTGTACAAAGAAAATTTTAATTTTCCAAGATAAACCAATTCACCCCCCCTCTTGGTTAATTGTAAGTGTTCCTTATTTTCCACAAAGTTTTGTCTAAGGTAATCGATTACAGTTCATAGATAATCGATTACTATGTTCATCAGGGCAGTTTAAAAAGTAAATCAAGTGAAAATAATCGATTAACCCGACATGTAATTGATTACATTGTTCTTGAAAGGTTTTCCAGAAAATACAAAGATCAAAATAATTGATTGTTTTATTGAAATAATCAATTATATCAGAAAGAAACTTATTTTTCCAAAACCTTATGATTTGATTTAAAAACTTATGCAATTTTATCAAAGCCTTGTGAACTCTTTTTCATAACCACATAGATTCAATGAATGATGTGAATGCAATGCACTTGGATCACCAGAAAGGCTTTCTTCCTTTTACATTCAATCACAAATTAATCTTCAAGGCTTCATGGCATGTTGAAAGTTCAAAACCTTCCTTCTCGAATCATTTTATGCTTTGTGCTTCAAGTGGCTCCCCCTCAATTCAACATATAATACTATGAACACTTTACTTCATGGCCAAAACAATAAAAGCTAAGTTTTTATAAAATGAAAATAAAAAAGACTTTTTCTTTTTATTTGAAAATGGTAGTTGAAAATGAACCTAACTTTTGATTCGTAAAATGAACCTAGTTAGAAGGGGTTCAAATGGCATATAGTGCATTTAAAAAAAAGGCTTATAGTGAGAAAAAGCAAGGAGAAAGAAATAATGGATGAGACGAAATGACCAGTACATTTTCAAATATATTTTTTCAATTTCTCTCTCATAGGCACCCAAGACCCAAGATTTTCTTCTTATTCACATTGGCTATCCAACCAAAAGTTGCAGAGGGAGAGAGAGAAGTAACTTTGTGTGTGTGCAATATTCGTGCTATGACTGAATCAAAAAGGAATATATTGACTTGCTGAAAAGTAGGGCACATAATATGGTGTGATTATATCTCATGAGATGAGATTATAATGTGCTTAAGGATCATAGAGATAATTATTAAATGATTGACGTTTCTATTTTTATTTTTGGGAGATTTGTTTAGCATTCTTTTTTAAAAAAATGGATCCCACTACTAGAAAGAATGTTTTTAACATAGTCACTTTAATATTAATTTTTGATAAAAAAAAAACACTATTAACAAAAGCATGGTGACATATTTGTAAATAACATAAGTTCGTTAAAATCGATTTTCCAAAAAAAAAAATGATGTTGTGTTTTAATATTAACATCAATTTTTTTTATAAAAACCAATGTTATTTTACACTTGTTAATATCAGGTTTTTTCAAAAATCGATGTTGTGTTTTGATGTTAACATTGATTTTCATAAAAATCGACGTTGTGTTTTTTTAATATTGAATATGTTCCGCCTTCTTCTAGTACTCATTCTAATCCATTCTCACTCTCATCTCATCTCTGAAACCTTATCTCCAAATGTCAACTCCTTGAGCTACCTCGCGACCTCAAATCCTCACTCTCAGCATTGTCAGTCTCACTCTTTGCGGCGACACTTACAAGGGTTGCAGTTAAACCTCTGTTCTTGCGCTAAACCCTAAATCCAAAATCCTAAACTCTCACCCTATGAGCTAGTTTTTGAGGTTGAATTAGGTCCAAACCTACATTTTAAGATGCTATCAGAGTCTATCATAGATCCATTAACAGGTCACCCACCATATTATCCATGCACCAAGCCCAAAAGTACTGAGCGTGAGAGCGTGCTGTTAGAGCAGGTATGACGATCAGACAAGACTTTGGACCAGTTTCAACAGGCTCCTGCACATCGACATCAATCAACTTAGAAGAGCTAGATCGACTCAAACGAAATATTACGGAGGAGCTGACACAATATCAGGGGCGAGATGGAGCAGTCGATCACTGAAAAAGTGAGGAGACAACCGATGTTGTCCTTAAGCCAAATGCAGTTCCAGGGAATTAACCTCCTGTTGAGCCTGAGGTAGCTTCTTCTGATGCCCATGTTAGCACAAAGGGAAGCTGTGTTGATCCCTCGGAGTAGGACCTAGACACAGATGCATCAGACAGGTGTGGGTTGTATGTTGATGACAATTCACCTCTCCTGGTTTCCCTTAGAAGATTTTATGAGGGGTCGAAATCGTGCACCACGTCCCTTGGGCAATGATCTGGTGAAGGAGGGTATTGATGAAGTTTGAGATGCTGATGCTAACGTCCCTGTACTCACTGAAGAGGTTCAGTTAATGAGGAAAGCCCTTAACACCTTTCTTGCTTTACCGACACATCTTGTACAAGCTTTTTCAAAAAATGTATTTCCTTTTTGTTGTGTTTATTATTATTAAAAAAGGATTTATTACAAATAAAGTGTTGATTGTCATTGACTTATGTTTATTAACTGTTTAGGATAAACAGGTACCAAAGAGATCGGTGAAGCCTGTTGATAGGCCGAAACCTGATGATGATCCCATATACCAGATGAATTTGATGATCCTGCAACTTTTCTTCAAGCCTATGCAGGTGTTGTCGGATGCAACTATATTTGGTGTGTATAATGATAATGTTCCCTTATACATAAAGCATGAAGATATTGGAGAAATACAACATAGTGGTCAATGTCAAAATATCGCTGTTATACAATTATGGATTATGTAAGTAAATTTAAATTACAATGCATTACCTAATTAATTGTTTTAAATTTATGCATAATTTACTTTAATTTAACAATAATAAGCATATGAATGAGTTAAGTCTGCGATCGGAAAATGCCTCTGTGTTTGGATTCCTTGAGCCACAGTCCATATAGTGATCTAAACAATCACAGTTTGAATCTAAGAATTATATTAAGAAATGAATGTAGAATTCACAAAGAGATGTCTATCTAGGAGCCTACTTGAATGAGTAAGTAAAACTGAACAAATAAATTTACATAATGTATGCATTATAATAACTTAATGTTCTCCAATGCAATGGGCATTGGGAACTGGTGGTTATATGTCCTAAGGACAATGATGTTGGCTGGTTTTGTTCCTTGCATAATAAGCACGACAATTCCTTGAAAGGAATGTTTAATAGGCCAGTTCTAATTTTTAACATATTTACTTTATCATTAGTATTTAACATCAATATCACTATGAAATCTGGCTGATGTAAACATGAGATTGTCATTCAGAGATCCTAAGAATTGATTTGCGAGTATGTCATTATTAGTGGGGCCCAGAAAAAAAACTGAAGATTTTGATATTGAGGTGCCGAAACTTTTGAATTGCTTGCCGATGAAGGTGTGTATTAGTGAAGATATTCTGACAGTTTGTGTTTTCTTGCAATAGCTGTGAATGTTATTGCATACAATCGCCAACTTTGTTTTATAAGTAGGGAGACCATGCTATCAGACTCTAGAGGCATTGAGATGTTTCCATGGATTGAATTTATTTCCTTTTAAATCTAGTGCTATTACCTTCCTTTTCCTTTTGCCTTTGACCATGTTGTGGTTATTTTTGGCTAACTATCTTCATCTTCAATTTTTATTTTAGAGAGGGGTAAGCTTGCAGATCCATTCTACCGCCTTGAACACCAGGAAGAAGACTTGAAGAAAAAGAAGGAAGCTGAACCAGCGATCGTACGTCTCCAGAGGCAGTCTGATGCAAGGCATTCAGATGACTATTCTCTTAATAAGACTCTTCGTGCCCAACTTAGAGTATGCTCCTTGGCTAATGATAAATGTCCTTGTTTATCTGTATTTTTCTCTTGCTTTTCCATTTTCATACTTGAATATATTGTTTCTTTTTTCTACATAATATTGTCATCCAGCTCTAAAGAAAAGAAAACATTTGCTAATGCTTTTCCATTTATTCAGAGTCAAAAGAAAAGAGTTGCTGAAGAAGAAAATGCTTCCAAGAAAAGAGACCTTGGCATAAGACTTCTTCCAGCTACTGAACAAGAGGGCATTGATCAATTCTGAATCTATCTTCTCTGGAGTCTCTAGATATTCTATGTCTGACAAGAGAAAACAAGAGCTAGAGTCAAAACGAAGAAAAATTTGTGCGACTTCAACATCCAGCCTTCTAGCTGGTAGGGTAAAGCCATCATCATGGTCACAGCATTCAAGCAAGCAAAAGGGAACTATAAGACGTTAGAAAGCTGAAGCGTGTCTGACATTGGTTAGCACTGGTCACTGACGACCTTGGCAATTGGCAGTGGAATTTTGTACATAAAAGTTGCTGTTGTGATAATTTTATGTTATGTTTTCGGTTGTAAACCATTTATGAATTTGTTAATGGAAGCAGATATATTTTTCATCATTCCCTCCCCTCCTCTGCCTACACACGCAGAGACTAAGAAAGCTTGGTTCCTCTCACCCTAGTAATTTGTTTTTAGCTAGAATTGTAATATGACGTCCAAATTTGGGTGGTCACGGTTGAGTGTTTCAATCCATATATGTTACATTAGGAATTGAGGCTGATGGCCGGGACACTTATCATTGTTGAACAAATTGAAGAAACATGCTATGATGTTGGTGGAGTAAAATTAAAGTTGATGGGCTAGCTCAAGCCCTTAAATAGTTAAATGTGATTGGATTTAAAAAATATTAGCTTTTTTATTCTTTTAATTTAAACTTATGTGTGAGTTTTTAATTAATGAAGTTTTTTTTTCTTTATTTTGAAAATTAAGTAAATCTGGTTATTGTATCAGTTTATTTATAAGTTTTTAAAAATAATTATAAATTTTGCATAAATTAATTGTTTTAAATTCTTTTATATAAAACTTACCAATCAAAATATTCAATTTTATTTAAAGTAATTTTTCTTCATAGACTAATTTTTCTTTATTATGTAACCCTAAAACATTCCTTAATTTAACTTCTCGTACAATATCGATACTTGCATATTTTAAAATATATATGGGTATTTGTGAATATTTTCTTAAAAATAAATAAATAAAAATATTTTAAAACACTTTTATTATATTTTTTTATTTATTCTGATATTTTCTTTTAAAAAGTAATTTTAAATTTCCAACAAAAATTATCCAAATATTCTACACAATTAAAAATATCTATGGATAATTCTTAAAAAATAAAATAATAAATAACAAATTTATTTTGTGATCTCCAAACAAAATTATCTAAAAATTGTTCTCTAAAAAATAAACTCAAATAAAAACTACACTAAAATATATAAGTCCATATTAAATTATATTTCACAACATAAATACAAATAAAAATATATAAATAAATATTTTTAAGTATTTTAATATTAACAGTAATGGATACCATGATGCATATACCCACTCCATTACCAAATGGGTAGTAAATTTATCCTTACATGTCATTTGCAGTACTCGTTATATAAAATAATCGTTTACTATCCGTTGCGAATTTTATTCACATGTGGGATTTGTTTTGTCATCCTTATTTGCACCCCTTGTATTTTTTTTGTTGCAAATTTCACTTAATACCCCTCAATTAATGTTTTTATTTATTTTAAATTTTATTATTAAGTAACAATAATAAGATATTGTAACAACAAATTTTCCAATACAATGATTTGTCAGATTATCAAGGAGTTCGAAGATGCAATCCCATGTTATTTTTTTTTTAGTAAATTGTATTTTTAATTTTTCAATCTATTAAGAAAAGTTGATGTCAAACAAATTGATAAAGATTAAAAACACACTTAATAACAAAAAATTATACATGACTATCTCTTGAGACTCTTAATGACATGACAAATTACTAAGCTACCAATTCATTATTATATCATCAATAAAGTTATTAATTAACAGTAGGGATTCGAAAAAAAAAAAAGCCAAATAACCTTTTTTTTTATATCATTTATCTCATTTTTTTGGCCTGAATTCTAGATCTTATTATCCGCTTTGACAAAGGAGATCTTGGTGTCGCCGTTGATGAAGGAGGTTCTTGGGATGTTACTATGTTTATGCAACTTGAAGACTCATAGGGATACTTACAGGTTCTTAGGATGTTACTGTGTCTTTGCATCTTTGAAGTTTGGGTGCTCGCTTTCTGCTAACAAGTGTATTTTCCTGTCTTTTAGTTGATCTATACTAATAAAATGTGTTTGTGGTTGAAGTTTGGTTGCTCTCTTTGTAGAAGAATCATGTTTTTACTTCTTGTTCCTACAACAACTTGAAGTTTATTAGATAATACAACACAAATTTTGGTTAAGAATGCACAATCATTAATTTAAGGACCTTTTTGAAATCAAATTAAAAATGCAAGACACGTATTTGTAGAAAATGAAATGTGATGAGATCGAAAGTTATGTATCTCTGTAGATGCCACTTAGTGAAAGCAAACTAAAGAAATGCAAACAAAACTTACGTGTGAGTTAAAGAATGCGAATAAAAACTCATGAGCCCAATCCTCTCTTGGAGTCTCAAAATAAGGAATTTCCACGACAATTTTTCAATGTAATCAACGAGAAAATTTGTAAATTACAATCATACGCTTTTGATCATAAAAGGACATGTCCATTATTGGGAATCAAATATGCTTATTGGATGTCTTAGTCTGGTATAAAAGGAATCAGGGATGCCCCTTATGAGTAAAGAATTTTTGTATGGCCTCCTAACTAGGCCAAACTCTAAAGAAGTGACCCTCGAATTCCTTGTAAGTGGTGTAAGGCATGAATGTTGGCCTCCTTGAAATTCAAAAAAGGACACCCAACCCCCTTTCTTGCTCTTCTTAACATTATAATGATGAAGGAATTTTTGGGCAGTCAGAGTCTTATAGAACTCGTTGCATAAATCCCTAAAGGCGTAAAGAGATGCCTAGGAATTTGAGTGCATTAGGGTAAAGTCAACGTTCAATTCTCAAAATACGTCGAATTCAAACTTGTCCAAAGGGACTATAAGTCCCAAAGAAGAGAAATTAGTTTTATACTTATAGATAAAGTGAGAGTAGCAAGGAAGAGCTTGCATATAGACACGCTCAAACTATGCAGCTTGGCATACATTACATCCAACTAATCAACATGGCAAAACTCTATCCCCTACAAAAGGGTGGCGATCGATTTGTCAGTCCAGATAGAGGCGCAAGTGCCGACTTCGCCATGAACCCATAGGTCATCTGGAAGACTGATAGGAGAAAAACTTTTTGGAGTTTTCTTAGTTGAGGGAGGAAGGGAAGAAAACCGATTAACATGGCGATGAAAGAAGAGCTATGCAGTAGGAGCCTCAGAATCCTCTAAATCAATTGTATCTTGAATGGGAGCGTTCATAGTTGACTTGACCTCTTGCCCCTCAACATGAGGACGAACTATGTCTTCATGTGCGAATCATGGTGGACGTGTTGTCTCGCTAATGGTGTGATAATCACTGTGATGATGAAAGGACTCATCATCAGAACTCTTTCCAATAGGATGCACTTCCAGCAGAAGCATTCTACCACTACCAGAACAACTAGAGCCCCTAAGAGAAAGAGGCATATAGAAAGGGGGTGGGGGCATAGCTGGACTTGTGAAGGTTACCAGAAGAGAAAAGAAAAAGACCAGGAAAGAAATGAGTTTTCACATAAGAAGGAGAAAATGAGGAAGAGGGAAACCCTTTCCCTTTTGTAGGCTTCTAGAACCCCTTTGAAACCAAGGGATGCAGCAAGTTGGGCCCTTGGATCACATCCCTTCCATCATGAATCAACAGTTGAGGGGAGGTGTGACATTTGGGGAATCTCAGAAAATGTTATGAAATAAAGGGACATAATCGTTATGCTACCCTCGAAAACATACAAAGGCATTTAATGTGTTTGAGCAAGAGTCTGTTGACAAGAGACACTTCCTTAATTGCTCATCCACTCGGACTTGGCACCAAACTAATAAAGTTCATTTTGTCATTCCAATGTAGACTTATGAGGAACCAGGTACCATTCATCTTGACTCTCAACTAGGCCATACTTAACGGATCACATTCAATTGGTGAGGAAAAAACACCAAAAGGACGCCTGTAGGTCTAATTTTTATAAAGCTCCTACAACTTGCTTAAGAGCTTGGGGCATGTGTACTACTTAGACTCAACAAGCCTCCCTACTCAATGGCCAACTGAGTATATCACTTAGTCTACTCAAGGAAACCCGGCTAAGATAAATTAAGAAAAAGGGAAAGTCTATCCCAACTAATTATCAAGAGAAAGATCAAGATTGCCTATAAATCCAAAATAGATATATCGAATAAGATAAGATAAGATTATACTCAATATTACTTTATTAAACATCATCTAATTCAGGAAATTGGGCCCATGGACCTAATTTCACCATTATAAAAGGGGCACAAGGATTCCAAGTAACCCACTCAATTCTAAACAATTATTGATACTTGATTTCTACATCTACGCCTCTAGCTTGAACATCAGAGTGTCTTTGTAAGTATATTTCACCACCATATCAAGAGAAGCGTACGAAGAAGCACCACCACATTGAGATTTTACCAAATCTAGTAAGAATACTATTCACTTTTTGTAAGAGAGTTTACTATTCACTTTGTTATTGTTAATATTTTTCACAACTTTTTAAATAAATATTTTTCACTTTTTATAAAAAAAATAAATTGTTACCTACTCTTTGTAATTCTCTATTTTGCAAAGGTTTTTTTTTTGTTATTGTTTCTTCGTTCCTTTCTTTTTTGTCTACTTTATTATTTTACATTATACTAGGATTTGGTACCAACTAGCATAAGGAAGAGAAAACATTCCACCTCCTCACATTGTTGCAGGATCGCGCTCAAGCAAGTGATCGTCTCTATATTGACTATCGCAGGTGTCAATAGGAGTTTAAAAACTATTTTCTACACTGTCCACACCCTTTTCTTTTTATTTTTAAAAGAAATTGAATTTGTGTGATTGTATATGTTGTTTGTTTGGTACATTACTACTTTAATATTTGATTCAATATTCTTCTTTTGTTACTTAGTTCTCGACTTGTTTCACATGTTTAGAATACATCATGTTCTTTACATATAATTGGTTATATATTAAAAGCTCACTTAATTGGTTATACATCACTCGCACCCCCTGTGTTTTGCTTAAATTTCACCCAATACCCCTCCCTTTTGTTGCATATTACTTTTACCCCCCCTCTATTAACGCCGCTAACTAACGTCAATTGAAATATGTGAGCACATAAAATTGCATTTACACATTAATTGTAAAACCCAAATTATCTCCTCCCAATTAATTTCAAAATTTAGGATTCATCTTTCGCAAGTATTGTTCATCTTCCTCTTGCTGACGAGTTTTTCTTCAGCGTCTAGGGGGTGTGAGTTCCTCCTTCTCTCACGACGTTCAAGTTCCATTCCTCTTAACTGTTCGTGAGTTCTTCACCATTCTTGTTCGTTCCTCTTCCAGTTCGTAACGTTCACAAGTGCCTTCATTTGTCTTCTTCTTCGACGTTCATGAGCGCTCTGTTTCTCTTCCTATTCCATGATTTCTGTTCACGCTAAGTTATGCTTGTAAGTGACCATTGGACCTTGTATATAGGTTACTTTTTAATATTATTTATTTAATTTTGATTGTTTATTTATGCATATTTTTGAATGGGGTTCTAATGAGGAACCAGTTTGGGACCACTTATGATATTTAAAATCATTTGTTCATTATTATTGATTAAAATAGTGTTGATGTTTAGGACCACAGAAAACACAATAGATGAACTGAAATACATGGAACACATGACTGTGTGAACAAAAAAGAAACAAGAGTTTTAAAATATTTTCAAGTTGAGAGGACGAAGATGAGGGTATCTGAGATATAAAATTTCATTAAAAGTCATGTGACCAGCATGTGCCTAATTTCTGTTAGATTATTAAATGGTGTTTAGGAAAGAGGGGGTCTAGGTGTAATGTGAACTAAAGAATTAAGGAGTTTTTTGTAGGGTGCAAAAAGGGAGGGGTATCGGGTGTTATTTAAGCAAAACACAGGGGGTGCAAGTTTAATTTACTCAAATTTAAATTGAGTGAAACTTCTATTTAATTCATTATTTTTGCTCCATTCAAAGGGTTTTCTGTAACAAAAGTGAATAAACATTTGAAGCCACTAGATGTTATGACACATTTTTGGCCTCCATCAGTGAATTAGTGGCTTAGTTATCAAATTATCAAATGCACTGTTGCACAAAACCACAAGGCGTAATAGTGATGAGCTTATTATATTCTCAATTTTTTCATTTTCTTTCATATTTAACAATTGACAACTTGAAGACTTTTTTCCCCATGAATGTAAGCCTATTATTTCTTGCGTGAATATTTTGATTATCAATATAAAATAATGGATTCTTTTGTGCCAGTTTATAATAATTATGAATTTTGAATAACATTAGACATTTTTTTATTTAAGAAATGGTATTAACGGAGTTGTTTACAACACATGTTAAGTACCAGGGTTTACAACATGTTTTTATCATGGTAATTACCGAGGTTATAGAAACCACAGGTAGCTCCCGCATTTGTGAGAGTTGCGGGAAACTGTCGATAAAACATTAGTCACTTAGGTTTTTCCAGCGAATAGGAAAACCACGGGATGTGTATTTAACATGAGTGATAGGTATAGGCTTATCTTAATCTTTATGTTCTCTCTAAATCAGGTTGGTGGAGTTTCTAATCATGGAATTAACAAGTTTAGAAACATGCAACAAGGTGATGCTTGCTTTAGTTACAAGCCAGAAATAGCTCAGGAAAAAGCTACCTCCTCACAACCATCTCAACTCAATTGCTTGAAGAACAACTCTTAAAACCAATTGATCACACTTAAAACTTTGAATGGAGTAGATTTGCATGCCTTGCCACCGCTACCAGATGTATTTCAATCAAATTACCATAATAGGCTTTTCTGAACCACCAATTTTAAGTGAATTTGGATTTTTATACTATTGTTATTCATTTAATATGTGGAGTTTCTTTAATTATAAGTAAGTTTTATGTAAATTTTTGTTTGAAATTGCTTTTGGTAAGTCTATAGTGTATAACATTTGTTTTGAATTCGTTGTTAAAAGTAGGAGTTTACATTTTCTTAAGATCATTGAAATTTTATTAGGAAACATTTTAGTTGCGCGTATCTTTTATTTAGTAGTTATAAAGGAAAGAATTTATGCTGCAGCTATGGAGAATCAGATCTCTGTGGCAAAGTCAATTATTGTGGTTTAATAAGCTGATGTTGTTTTGGTGACATAGTCATATGCTTGTATGAATGGTTGATAAATGTGTTTGGAAAATAAAAATATACAGGATGCTTACAAAGAATGTTTGATTGGTTTCAAAATGTAATATTGATTTTATCAAACTTTGTATAAAGATTGTTTGATTTGTTTTCAATTATACCCGTTGAATTTTTCTCTAGATCTCCCCTAGTCTCTGTGTGTGTGTGTTCTGTACTTCTGTTCCATGGTGTGGTGAACTATTAAGTTACATGCATGATCATAAAATTGTTATCTCAAACTTCCCTAAAGAATATCAAAGCAACGTCTGAGTGTCTCCAAATTCGTTGTTCATGTAATGCTTCCTGCTCATTCCATCCGCAATTGATTTACAATCAATTTAGAAAATGACATTATATATCCAAATGCAAAAATGATACCAACTCAGAGCTATAAGCAATGTTATTGCCTCTGCTTCTTGAGGTGAAAGATCTCCCTGATAGCATTGTTTTCTAGCAGCAATACAATTCCCACGAGAGTGCCTGATGCAAGCTGAAACACCAAAAGAGTCGGTGTCTTGGAATAAGACTGCGTCTATATTACACTTCATAAAAGAAGCTGCTGGTGGTGTCCATGTATAGTTACGTGAGATGTTGATTGCACAGATGAAGATGATTCTTTACAATGAATTTGTTTCCAATCATACAGGTGCTGGCGCACCAAATTAACTAAAATATTTGACAGCTTCTGAGTTCCATTCCATAACTTCTCATTCATTTGCCTCCAAATACACCATTGTAAAGCAACAAATTTTCATCTATATAACTTAATAACTGACAACAGAATAAAACCCAAGGGGTTGGTCAAGTGGAGTAAGATAGGATCTCAGAACAGAATACAGTAGCCTGCATAGAAGTTATAAATTATCTCTTGTCCATAAGTATCAAACAAAAGGCATCAGAACAGTAATTATTTACTCATATGAACCAATAAGTAGTTTACTGAATAGTTTTACTACAGAGGAACTTAACCTCAACTTCCATCACAACAATGACATAAAAGAATAAAAAACAAGTGAAAGAGTGATTAAAAAAAAAAAAGAGGTTATTTTATCACAAAATGTTGCATCTGATAAAAGTGCACATCCCTTTTACATATCAGAAAGAGGAGGAAAGATGCGTGACACAGGAGATATTACATATTGTTGGATATAATTCTTAGAATTATTTGGGTCAGGAATCCAATGAATCTAACTCATATTTGGTGTCTCAACAAAGGCCATAGTGAACCCTCTTACCTTCACTAGTTTCCCTCTCTTCCCTACCCTAAGTATAAGGTTCCCATGCTGGTACGAAAATATGCCATTGGTAAGACAAATTATGTCGCCTGAATCGAAAGCATCGCACTCGTCGCCCCAGAACTGGAAATGAATGGCTGTAGTTGCGTCCGCCACAAGAGCCAGGCATATCTTGTTCTGCCCTTCTGCTGTGGTCTTACCTTTGTCCAAAATGATAAATTTGGTGTCTATGTTGTTCTGAGCTGCAGGCACAATGTCTTTGAGAAGAATCATGTTTTCACTTTTGGTTTCCTTCAACAACCTGCACTTTGTCAGACAATACAACACAGCTTTTGGTTAAGAATGCAAAAATCATTCATTTGAGGAGCTTCTGGAAACCCAATTAAAAATGCAGGACACATATTTGTAGAAATTAAAATGTGATGCAATAAAAAGTTATGCATCCACTGCGCTGCCACGTTAATTGTAATTACCTATTATTTTGTGAAAGTTTACTAGGGGGAAAAATTGCAATCAAAACTTACATGTGAGTAGAAGAATGAGAAAATGAATGGAAAGAGTAGATAGGAAGATGAATAAGAAGTGCAGAAAGCCAAAACGTGTTTGAATACAACCCTATGCCCAGTGCTCGCGCCCCATCTTCGGTGTTGAATTGGTTATCCCCTAATCCCTTTTTAAACCCAAATCTTGCCCAATTAGCTGAAGGGTACGTCCTCACTATTAGGTTGTGTTTGGACGGAGATTTTAGAATTTTAAGAAATTTTAAATTTTAAGCATTTCAATTCTTTCAATTTGAATTTTTTCATTTTTAAATTTTGTTGTTTGGATAAGAAAATTAAATTCTTTCATTTTTAAAATCTTGTGTTTGGATTAAATAATTAAATTTCTTCACGATACTTTTACACAAACATACCTGACTCGGTTCCCACTCCGGAGGATAGTAAAAGTTGTCTGCTCTAGCAGCCGCAAGTGAAGATTGCGAAAATACAATAAGAGCAAACTCAGTATATCAGGAAATTAACAAAGAGACATGAAATATGCAAATACATCACAAGCACCAAGAATCCCTCTTAAGCCAAGAGATAGAATCAAAACAAAAAACAATTATGCCACAACCAACCAAATGAACCAATTGCCTTACACATACATATTAGACAGAATCTCATAGTTTTTCACAAGGAGAACATTTCTATCAGACTTAAATACATAGCATAACACATACATATTAGACAAAAACCTAGTTTATGAAACCTTTCTACATAGCTTACCATTATGAATATACCAATTCTTTTGCCATTTTACAAAATTCCACCACAAAAACAAAGGATTCTAAATATACGGTTTGAATTTATTACTAATAAAGGATCTCAGCCCAACAAAACCAGAACAACTTTTCTTAATGGATATATTGAGGAGGAAATCTATGTTGATCAACCTCCAGGCTTTATTAATTTCAAATATCCAAATCATGTTTTTAAACTTAAGAAAGCTCTTTATGGATTAAAGCAAGCACCTAGATCTTGGTATAAAAGATTGAACAACTTCTTGCTTACTCAATCTTTTACAAGAGGTCAAGTAGACAAAACCTTATTCATCAAGAAGCATGACAATGATATCTTATTGGTTCAAGTATATGTTGATGATATAATATTTAGTTCAACTAATCATTCATTGTGCAAAGAATTTTCTTTCTCTATGCAGAATGAGTTTGAAATGTCTATGATGAGAGAATTGACATTCTTTCTTGGACTTCAAGTGAAGCAAATGAAAAATGGGACATTTATCAGCCAATCAAAATATTGTCTTGAAGTGATCAAGAAATTTGACATGGACAAAAGCAAAGATGCTGCTACTCCAATGGCAACCTCAACCTATCTTGATTTAGATGAAAAGGGCAAGAAGGTTGATGAGTCAAAGTATAGAGGAATGATAGGATTTCTACTATACTTGACAGCAAGTAGACAAGATAAAATATTGAGTGTGTGCTTGTGTGCTAGATATCAAGCTAATCCTAAGGAGTCACACCTCACTATTGTCAACAGAATCATCAAATACCTCAAATCAACCATAAAAGTTGGTCTTTGGTATCCAAAAGGTGCATCACTGAACTTAATTGGCTATTCAGATTCTGATTTTGCAGGATGCAAACTTGATAGGAAAAGCACCAGTGGAACATGCCACTTATTAGGAAGCTCATTAATTTCATGGCATTGCAAGAAGCAATCATGTGTTGCTCTCTCAACAACATAAGCAGAATACATAGCAACTTGAAGTTGTTGTGTACAAAGTTTGTGGCTTAAACAACAAATCCAAGATTTTGGTGTAGAGTTGAAAGAAATTTCGCTGCTGTGTGACAACACAAGTGCAATAAACCTATCAAAGAATTCAGTCATGCACTCAAGGACAAAATACATTGAGATCAGACATCACTTCCTCATAGATCATATTCAAAAGGGTAATCTCAAAATTGAGTATATTGATACAAACAATCAATTGGATGATATTTTTACCAAACCCTTATCCAGAGATAGATTCTATGATCTTAGGAACATGCTAGGAATTATTGATGAATCTAATATATGACAATATGCCTATGATTTGATTGAATACATGATATGCAATCTAAATTGACCATGCGTCACAAGTGATTGAAATTCGAATTTTGTTGTAATACACTATTCAATCTGTATAATTAACTAGAATAATTGATTATTGTGCGAAATAATTGATTATTTAAAGCTTAAAAGCGTTTTAGAAGCAAAAACTTACTGGAGTAATCGAGTATTGTGAGAATTAATCAATTACTTAATGTTTTAACAGGATCCAGAAACTTAAATTCTCTGGAGTAATCAATTACATTAGCAAATTAATCAATTACATGTGGTTTGAAGCATTTCCAGAACTACACTTTCACTAGACTAATCAATTACACAACATGATAATCGATTACTAATTGCTTAAAAACTGAATCAGTTTACAAAACTCTCTGGAGTAATCGATTACACTTCGTTTTAATTGATTACACTGTGTTTTAGAGACTCTGTTTGCCTTGAAATAATCAATTACTAGGCTTGTGTAATGGATTATCTATGGTGTTTCTGCAAAATCTACAAGATTTTTTGGAAATCTAAACTGACAATCTTATCATAAATTCAAATTTCAAACTTGTTTCTGTGCATTTAAACCTAACTCGAAATAGTTGTTGCTATCTTTTGAAATTCAAAATAAACCTCCAAAAACTCTATAAATACAAGTTATCTAGAAAGAAAATCTCACACCTTAGAATCTCTCTTCTGAAAACTGTGCATTTGCTCTGTGTTTTCTCTGTCTCATATCCCAAACTTCTGCCTATTCACTCTTTCACCCAAAATTCTACCTATTCACTCTTTCACCCAAAATTCATCATGTCTGCTCCCAAAAAATCAAAAATCAGCAAAAGAAAGGTTGGGAAATCATCCAATCCAGCTGTGAACAGGCTAAATTCCTGGTTCACTACTGAGGCTGAGAGGCAAAACTATATGTAGTTCCATGCCACCAAATTGGTCTGTCCTCCCAAGTACCTAGACCTTGATTGGTTTGTTGATGAGGGATTCAATTTCCCTGCCATGATAGAGGCTCAGGGTTTGAGGAAATTTGTGGAGATGAAGGGCACCTTTTATCCAAAATTGGTCAAGGTGTTTTACACCTGTGCCAAGATCAACATGGATGGCACCACCCGCTCCTAAGTAAATGAAGTGGTTATGGAAATAACTGAAGAAGTATGGAATGCAGTTGCTGGAATTTCCTTTGAAGGACCTAAGAAATTTGAGGAAGAAATTGGAGGCTACAACAAGATTGACACCTATAGAGGGATGTTGTAAGACCCTCAAATAAGGCTGAGGCTAAGGCTTGGAACTAGAAGCATGACTATTAAAGACAGGCTTCTTCACTACATCATAACATACATCCTCACTCCTAGATCATCCAACCATGCTCAAGCAACTGATGAGGATTTAGAACTGGTTTATGGAATGAAAACAACAACCCCCAATGAATTGGATCCTCATCATTGAGGAGACAATGCTAAAAGCCAAGAGATTGATCAGTTATCAATTTCCATATGCTGTTTTGATTTCTAGGTTCATTGATTATTTTGGAGTGGATGTCTCCAATGAGATTATGGGAAACACCACAAATATCACCAGCCTTATCAAAGAAAAACACCTCAACAAGCTTGGATTGATCAAGACACCCAATGGGTGGCTTATGGCTGGAGAGCAAGCTCCACCAGCTAGTGCTGGAGAAGGTAAAGAAAAGGAAGAAGAAGAAGATGTTGAAGTTGCTCCTGCTCAACAGCAGTACACTCCTTTTGACTCTTTAATGATTCAAAAGATGGATGTTGCACTAGCTTTGTAGCATGAGTATAGGGTTGAAACACATTCTTCCTTGGAAGAAATTACTTCTAGGCTCGAAAATATAAAGACAAGGATGGCTATCAGAGATTCTGACATTCTCTAGTCTAGACTGATGTAATTTTCTTGTTGATTGTGGTTGTGGTGTCTGTTTTTACTTTCTTATTGTTTCTTTCAGTTGCTTATCTTGTTGCTTAATGTACTGCACTTATGAATGATTAAATAAAAATTATGTTTCTTGCTTTCTTATCTTGCTCTACTATGGTATATTTTGTCTTTGATAAGCCAAAAAGGGGAGAAATATGAACATGTGTGCAAGTACAAATTAAAAAAATTGAATTGTTAATTACTATTGCTCTTATATGCAATTAATGGATAATCATCTAAGATAGGGGAGCAATATAAGGAATGGACTCTGTTTATGCAAGCATACTTGACACTTGCTCTTGGCAAAAAGCTGATTTGATTTCAAGGATCAAGATAAAGATGAAGTCTTATGCCTTAATTAGATTTGTAATTTGTTAAGTTGTTTAAGAGCCTCATCTTATGATCCTTGCATTGCATAAACATGAACATTAGCATGCATTCATGATTTGTGAAAAGGTTTAAAGATTTCATAATTGCATCAAAACAAAAGTGCTCATGGTTTCAAGTTTTTGGAAATAACTATTTTTCACTGTGTTAATTGATTACCGTTTGCTTGTAATCGATTACTTAGTTCAAACATAGAACAAGACATGACTGTGTTTATCGATTACCATTTGCTTGTAATCGATTACTTAGTTCATTTATGAAAAAGAGAATCCATGTTGTAATCGATTACATGTCGAAATAATCAATTACTTTGTTCATATATCCATTCCAGAAAATTGAAGAACATTTTAATCAATTAAATTTGTTTATAATTGATTACATTTGTAATTTTAATTGATTACATTGGCGATTTAATCGATTACATTCAGTTATAACTATTTTTTATAAATAGCTGATAAGTTTTCTGAAACTTACAACACATTACTCTACGAAATTTTGAAAGTTTTCAAAAGCCTTCTGAAAGTGAGAAAGGATATTCTGAGTTCTAAAGTTCTTGTCCCACAAATTAAAATCTTCATGGTGTATTGAAAGATTTCTTAGGTAAAACATCAAAGAAGCATTTGGAGAGGAAGTTCTGAAATTGTTTTTCATTTCAACTCTAATTGGTAAATCATATTCATTCATATTCATTGGATCATCAAGTTGTCTCTCTCCATTATCTTTGCTTGTAAATTCGTTTTTGTATTTTTGGTGGTTTGCAACTATTGCAAAGGGTTCTTGAAGATTTTTCTAGAGTGGGGTTCTCTATGTCTTGATCATTAGGAGTCTAATAGGGTTTTAGATTTTTGTTCTTTATCTTGGTTTGATAAAGGGTGATTGTTGTAAAGCTTGTAAGAATTGAAATTTGTGAATAGTGGAACTCTAATCTAGTTTTGATTAGAAGAAAATGGATGTAGCTTCTCTTGTTGAGAGGTGAACCAGTATAAGTTCTTGTGTTGATTACTTTATTTTAATCTCTTCTAGCTATCTTAATCTGTGATTCTTGGTGAATTCTTTATTACTCAACAAGTGAAGTTTTTTTGTAATTGTTTTCTTAGGCTCAGTGATTTGATTGATTGAAGCATTCTTAGTTTAATTGTGATAAAGGTCCTTTAACTCTGATTTTCTAAAGATTTTAAAAAGGTCAAGTTTAAACTAATTCACCCCCCTCTTGGTTATTGTGTATATTCATATTGTTTTCAGGTTCAACGGCAAGAAACGACGACTTATGACAGTCACCGGTGGTTGTGGGTGGTGGAGGAGGATGGGACGGGTTGGGTGGTTGTTGGAGAAGAAACGGCAACTCGTGTTTTTATGTTGCTGTGCGAATTTATAACCGACTTTACTCGTCCAGGAAAATTTTGGCTTGCCTAGGCGAGCTGACCTAATTTTGAAATTTCACTGCTTCTATGAAAAAGTAATCAAATAATACAAGAAATACATCAAACATATATATGTTCAGTTATCGAAATTTCAAGGAGTTACAATAAACCTCAAGGCTCACCAAAGGATCTGGAATAATCAAGACTGGTGATGAGACCAACCATTTCTTAAGCTCCTGAAAACTTTCTTCACACTCTTTATCTCAATCAAAAGGCTTCCCTTTCATAGTAAGTTTGGTTAAGGTAAAGCTAGTCTAGAGAAACCCTCTATGAACTTCCTATAGTAACCTACCAATCCTAGAAAACTCCTCACTTCTGTCACTGATTTATGATACCCCCATCCTAACACCGCATCAATTTTACTAGAATCAACTGCCACACTCGTACTACATATGGTATGTCCTAAAAACTTCACCTCATCAAGCCAAAATTCACACTTTTTTGGCTTGGCATACAAGTGCTCATCCCTCAAAATCTGCAACACTACCCTCAAATGCTCCTCATGGTCTTCCGGTGTTTTAGAGTATATCAAGATATCATCTATGAAAACCAACAAAAAAACTTTCAAAGAATGATCTAAAGATCTGATTCATGTAATCCACAAACACGATTGGAGCATTAGTCACACCAAAGGACATTACTACATACTCGTAGTGCCCATACCTTGTCCTAAATGTTGTCTTAGGAATGTCTACACTCTTGACTCTAATATGGTGATATCCTAACCTAAAGTCTATCTTAGAGAACACTGATGCTCCACACAACTGATCTAGAAGGTCTTCTATCCTAGGCAATGAATACTTATTCTTGATAGTCACTTTATTCAGTTACCTATAATCCACACATAATCTCATGCTTCCATCTTTCTTTTTCATTGAGAGCATTGGTGCTCTCTAAGGAGACACACTAGGCCTAATGAACCCCTTCTCCAACATATCCTCTAATTGTTTTTTGAGTTCACTCAAGTCCAGAAGTGACATCCTATAAGGTGTTACTGATACAAGTCCACTCCCATGTACAAGGTCAATGTTAAACTCAACATATCTATTTGGAGGTAAACTAGAGACTTCCCCAGGAAAAACATTTTGGAATTCTCACACTACAGGTATAGCTAACACATAATTTCAACCTCTACTTTAGCAAAAAACAAAAACATGTATCCGTGAGCCTCCTACACTAAAGACTTAAGGCAGGTAACAATAGAAACAATGGAATTGGACATAGGAATATCAGTTGACATTGGTTGTTTAGTAATGAGAATAGTTTTATTTGAACAAGTTTGAAGACAACCAATTCATACCAAGTATAACATCCAAACCAGACAAAGGCAAGCATATAAAATCAACAAGATAAGTCACACCGTGATACACTAAAGGAGAATTAAAGCAAGCAATGGAAGTAACAAGCTTTTCTTTTGCAGGAGTAGTAATCCTCAAATCAAAAGGAAATTTAGAAACATGCAAGGCTGAATCTTTCACACAATCAACAAATATGAACGAATGTGTCGCTCTTGAATCAAACAGTATAATCATTTTTCTTTCTTTAATAAAGCCCATATCTTTAATCAAACCATCATATTCCTTCACCTTTTCCCCTTGGAGTGTAAAGACTCTCCCTTGGTTCTATGACCTTGGTTGGGATTGCCCTTTACCCCTGCAATTTTTAGCATAGTGTCCCACTTTCCCACATTTGTATCAAGTGGTTTGTGCCATGGGACATAGATGATCTCCATGAATCAAGCCACACCACTAACATTCGACACCTTTGTCAATTCTAACTCCTTGCACATGTTTCCCTTTGTTGATGGTGGGCATAGGTCTCAACTGCTTCTGAAACTTACCATTCTTGTTATGAAATTTCTTCCCATCAAAGCTAGCCTTCTCTTTAGATCTTTGAGCCCTTATTGCTTGTATTTTCTACTCTTCTATGTGACACCTGTTCACTAAGGCAGGATAATCTCTAAGCTCCAAGATGTTGATAGAACTCTGTAACTTCGATTTCAAGCCCTCTTCAAACTTGATAGCCTTCCAGTCATCTTGAGGACTTAGCCACGTACTCGGCAAGGGTCGTCTCTCCCTACTGAAGTTGGAGAAACTTGGTATCCTTTTGGATACAAACAATGTGAGGAAAGTACTTCTCCAAGAAAACTTCCTTGAACCCCTCCCAAGTGATAGGAGTTCCTCGAGTTGCCAAACTCCCTTGAGTGTTGTTCCACCAATGTTCTGCATCAGACTCCAACATGTAAATGGAAAATTCCACCTTCTGTGCATCATCACATCTCATGACTAAATATTTTCTCTAGCTTTTGGAGTTATTCTTCTACTTCCAAAGGATCTACACTACCACAGAAAAATAGTGAATTGTTCGTAAGAAATTCATATAACCACACTATTGAGGGTTCAGAGGCGCAATCGAGTTGGTGACGACTCCATCCCACTTCCATTCCCATTCATTAGACAGATAGCCTTCGTCTATGCTTGCATAACTCTGGTCATCCAAGCCAAGGTCATTGCAAGTGCATCATTTGCGTTTGCCCTTTGCCTAATAGGTGCCATAAATCTGCATACCACCAATCAAACACTAGGATGATCAAGTCCAACATCTAAAAGAATAGCATGCCATTTATAACTCTAATAAGTAATCATGTGTGCCCATATTTGATCTTTTAAAAACATCCCACTACCACAATTCGATTTAGGATCACACTGCTCTAATACCAAAATGTAACACCCTTCATTAAAATAACAACCCATACTAAAAAGAATATAAAATCTCAAAATTATATTAGTATGAAAATACCACATGTATAATAAATAAAGTCAAATAAATAGGTCTTTAGATAAGTAAAAATATTAATCTCAAATATGGGCATCTAAAATAACCAACACTAAAAGTATAACATAATCAGTCACATTCGGCATATTATTCCAAGTACTAACAAAACTAAAGATGTATCTAAAGGTAACTAAGTCTTCAAGCCTCTCAGTCGACACAGTAATCATGAAAATCATCCATGGTATCCGCAATGAATTTAAAATAAGAATTTATATGTATATATACTCTAATAAAAATCAGATTAAAACACTCATAATTCGTGACATTTTGAATAAATAAAATATTCAAATAAATGACAACACCTTAACACATTCAAATAAATATAACATACACAACTTAGTGATTTCCAGAATCACAAGGCTTAATTCTTTGGTTCCCGAAACCAGTGCGGATCTCATATTCTTCAAAAGGTCTATGAGTTTATATTCCATGTAATGACGTCTCATTGTCTTCTTCATCATAGATAGAGGTATCCAAAATCTTTTTCCCATCCAAGATGGGTTATCAATAAATAAGTATCATCCACATCCCATATGGAAGTATGTAACATTATATTCTTATAATAAAATGTATATCATCATCCCTTCCCAGAATGTGATGACGAACTCACAAGGTTACAAGAACGCCATTCTAGAAAACTACCAAATAAACTCCCTAATTTCGTGCGTCCAATAATAATTCACAAAAATCATTTAATAATAAAAATTCTTAAAACCTTGCCATATTAGTTCGGTGTTCCCATACCCCTCACTCAAATCATGCATTATACATATATATAATTAAGTAATATAAGCAAATGCATATGTAAATGCAAGGTAGGTACATCCCGAAGAAAATTCACCAAATAAATCCAATTTACAATCAATTGAATGTATATATTTTAATATGTGTATGCTTCAAATGCCATTATTTCCTTAGTTAGTGTCATTCAAATTTTCCTTACCAATAACGATTCGTTATTTTTCCTCTAGGAATTATAAAACATTGTCATTGAATTTTGTCATATGCCTTGAGAGAAAATATTACCGCAACATGTAACATTATATATTTTAAAAACTTCAACCAATTTTAAATTATATTCGATCACACCCAAACGTCCAATTATATATTCATATGATTAGAACATCTGAAACACCATTAATCCTAGTTTCTTTATATCAAGGACATCATAAAAGAAAAATGCTCCTAAAAGAATTATACCATTGAAGTTTTGAAAAGATACATATTTTACTCACCTTTCAAGCAAGTAATTCAAGTTCTTTGTTATCTTTGCCTCAACATAATTTATCCGCTTTCTTCCTTCTTCTTAATCCTTGAGCAATCCACTAATGTCAAGAAAGACTGTTTATTTGTGTGATTCTAGGAAAAAGAAATTGTCTATATCCTTATATAAGTATTTTTTAGGTAATTTAAAATTATATCTTTTGATATTTATTTAATCAATCTTTTTTTATCCCTTATTTTTATTATCTTTATCCAATCTAATATATCATTATAGTAATATCTTTCCAAAAAATATAACAATCTAATATATTAAAATAATTTAATCTATCTTTTTTTTACTAAAAGATATATAAATAATCTTTATCTAAATAATTATTGGATTATTTTTGGGATCTTACACGGATGGTAGCTGCTAATCTAATCCAATAGCTACGGGATATGGTTGTTTGTTACGTGATTCCAGTGGCAGATGGCTTTGAGGTTTCTTTGGCGGCATTGGCTTCGCTAATATCTTGAAAGCAGAGTTGGTTGCTATTCATGAGGGGTTAAAGTTGGCATGGGAGATGAATCTAGATGATGTGGTATGCATTTCAAATTCTTTAAAGGCGATAAATCTTATTAACCAAGGTGTTCTTGGGTTATGCCACTTTGACTGAGAGCATTCGTGATGTCATGCATGAAGACTGGCAGTTGAGGTTCATCCATACGCTGCGTGTAACGCCTCAATTTATGATCTTGTATTTTATTGCTTTTTAGTGGAAATTCTTTTTCAACTTATTTAAAAATATCAATTCAAAATTTCCATTATTGAATAATCTTCAAAATTTCGAAAGAATACAAAAGATTTTCTTCATTGAGAAATATTTGAAAGTTTGATGCTCAATAAAATACAAACTGTTGTTAATTCTTTTTGCATAGTACAAATAACTAAATACTTTGCACATAAATTCATCTTCATATTTTACTGAAAACCCTTTTTAGTTTTCAATTAAAATCTCAAACTTTGTTTAAATGATGATTAATCTCAAAAGGTTTTTGTCACTAATTAATATTTAAAAGTCCAATACATACAGATAAGTATGATATAATACATACATATATAAGTTCCAGTACATAGTTCACATAACTAAAATATTACAAACATAACAAAGTATCTGCCACAAAACATCCTCCAAACATCTTCCACAAAATCCATCAGATTGCTAGTCTTTTACTGTTCCTCTGCTCACTCAAATAAAATTTGAGGTCATAGCAGGTGTCAACCACAGACACAAAGTACAGGGTAAGTTTATGATAAACATAATTCAAGTTACAAAATATATACAACAAGTCATCACAGTATATATACAGAAAGTCATACCAATATATACAGAAAGTCATCACAATATATATACAGAAAGTCATCATAACATCATCAAAATATGATGCATGCTTATCTTCTTATATTACCACGGTCTAGCTCCCGCCAAGCAAAATATCAAAATAACACGGTTTAGCCCCCGCTAGGCAAAATATCAAAATAACACGGACTAGCCCCCGCCAGGCAAAATATCAAAATAACACGGACTAGCCCCCGCCAGACAAAATATCAAAATAACACGGACTAGCCCCCGCCAGGCAAAATATCAAAATAACACGGTCTAGCTCCCGCCAGGCAAAATATCAAAATAACACGGACTAGCCCCCGCCAGGTAAAATATCAAAATAACACGACTTCTCAATTACTGTCTCATATGTTTTACTCAGAAACTCAACATCAATCAAGTGCAAAACTCAGCGTATTACTCATGTACAAAATCTTTGTTCTATTACTCATGTACAAAACTTAACATAGCATCCATGTACATTAATTCATAGAAACACATGAAGTTCATAGAAATTTATAAAACACTTAGCAACACGTGGACTTCATAGAAATTCGTAGAAACACTCAACAACACATAAACTTCATAGAAACACTTTGCAATATATGAACAAAACACACTCAAACAATTTATCAAACACATGGTGTACAAGCTTGGTTTTTCATAGAAATACATAAGATTCAAACATAAGTAATACTTCAATTATATTTACCATAAATTTCCCTATACGTACCTTGTTTCTTCCTAAAAGCTTGCCAAACTTTTTCCTAGCTTCTCCTAGCTTTCCCGTGTTGCTTCACTATGGTGGGGTTTATTTTCTAACTTGATTTAGGCTTGGAAATGAAAAGATGGGAGGGATATGGAAGAGGGGTTTCGCGTGAACTAAGTGGAAGAGTAGCTTGGAGAATGACTTGAGTTTTAGGTCCCTCTCCCTTTATATAGTGGTTGAAACTAAAAAAATCTCCTAAGCCATCATTACCTTGCTTTCCAAGTGGCAAAATCATGTATGCTCTTTATTCTCCACCATCCAAGTGTCCAAGCTCTTGAAGGTTCTTAATAATTCTCCTTCCTTCTTGTATTTTCGTGGAATAGCTTGCCAAGGAAGATTTTTATGTTTTCCTTCCATTCTTGAGTTTATCCCAAAACCTATTTTAATAAAATTCCAATTCTGGATTCGTTAACCGTTGGATTTCTTTAAAATTTTAAAGGTGCACTACTATCCCACATATGTAACTTTTGACCGTTGAGATTGTTGAAATAATGTCTAGAACTATCCACGTGTTTTGTCAAAGGAGACAAGATAAGATTTTTGCTTTCTTTGCATCCATGCCATACAAGTGTCATAATACTTGTGTTCATCACATGGCTTATTTCTACAAGTGGCTTTCATGAATCTTCTTGCCTATTCTACACCATTTCCATGAACTTTAAACCCAGGGGGTGGATATAAATTTCCTTCCTTTTATACCATTGGATGCTTAAGAAAAACCTTATTCCAATTAAGGTTTTTCACATGGTAATTCCTTGTAAAAGTAATTTTAATTTGAATTCTTTCATCTAAAATAATATGAAATAATAGAATTCTAGAGATCTCCAAATATTGGCTTTAATGATAGTTTAAAATTATTCACAAGCAATCTATACCGAATAATACACATCCTTGCCTACAAAATGTTCTTATCTTAATTCTACTTGGTCTATTCTTCTTTTGTCCATCAAAATTACTAAACTCTTTTATTGTGTAAATCTGGACATCCTGCAATTGAGAGAAAATTCCACAGATTCTATTTCTCATTTTTCCATATTGTTCCGCCACCTCCATCCTTCTGAATACAATTTCAAAGTAGTCACCTTATAAAATTTATAGAAATTCTATTCTAAGGTTTCTTGTCACAAAATATCTGAATAATCTGCTGTCTAAGAATGCTCTATATTTCCATCAAGTTTCCACAGAATCTCAAAGGGTATCTGGTCATTTCTAGCCTGAAGGGCACTATGGTAATTTGTCACTTTAGGGACGTGTTTGTAATTTTCCAAAATGTCCAAGGGCTTTATGTAATTTTCACCATAAAATATCTAGCCAAAATATCTAAGGGCATTTTCGTCATTTTAACTTCAAGGGCATTTCTGTCATTTCTATTTTATAGTAAGGGCAATATGGTCATTTTTCCCCAAATATGTTTATAATGCCTCTAATTAATCTTTTACCCAAATAATTCGAACATAGACCATTAATTTTCCCATAACCTAAGACTTGCATAAATATTTGACTATAGTTGTGAAATTTTGGGGTGTTACACTGCGGGAAGGGAATTATTGCCCAAACTTTCTGGCTAAGATTTCGCCCGAGTTCTGATCTCTAGTTTTATGAGTTGTAGTCTTCTTCAGCGTAGTTGTAGCAGCTTCTCTTAGCGGATGCCATGCTTCTGCCTCTTTTGAGAATGTAATCTTTGTTTTTTGTTGTTTCTTTATACTCCAAATACCAAAAAAAGAGTTTGTGAAAAGAACAAGGGAAGCAATGGATCAAACTTTTTTTATGATTTCTCATATATATTTTTCCAGAGAAAATCATGTTTTAGGCATGATCAAGTACTGAATGTGAGTATTTCTCTGGGTTATGATTCAAACATTAGTTCACCACATTATGAAAAAACTAATTAATTCTCTTAAACTAGTGGGATTGAGTTTAACTAAAACTTAGTACCTATTTGGATGAGAGTTGGCAAATTAATTTTAAATGAAATTAATTTTATAAAATTTATTTTGGTTAAAATTTATTTTGAAGTGATGCGATTTATGTTTAGATGTTTTTGATGTAAAATCAAATTAGGATAAACTCAATATAAAATGTGTATATCTAATATATAAGTTAGTCAAAGTTACTTCAATTCAAAATCAATTTTGAATCCATATCAATTTGGAACTCTATTCCAACATTGGCATGCGAGTAAGCCCACAAATCCAAAGCCTGTCCCATAAAGCCCACATTACAAATTAACTCATTTTTAGCTAGCCTGCACCTGTCCTGCATAGCCTGCGGATTTAGTGGGATGACCCATATTTGAAAGAAAATATTAAAAATAACAAAAAATTAAATTTTAAAGTATAAATCAGACACACACTTGGTGCTTGTTTGCATTAGCTAGTTGACGTAGGTTCAACCTCTATTTGGAAAAGGCATTACATATAATATTTTTCTCTAAAATAAGTTTGTAGGTTATGCACTACTACAAAAAAAGATTTCAAGAGACGGTTATTTAACAATTTCAATGACGTTTTTCAACTGTCTTTGAATCCGCCATCGTGGAAAGTCAACACTTTTCACGATGGTTTTTAAACCATCTTAGAATCTCGATTTCGGTCCTCCTCGACCCCCTGATGACTCCTTCGCATCATTCACATCCTTAGAAGGATCCTCCTCCTTGCTATCATCATCAGCGCAATCCTCCAAAATAGGTGTCTATCAATCAGATATCCAGACAAGAGAAACCCTGTTTGTGTCACTACATACAGTGGATAGGCAGATAAAGAAATCTTGCTACCAGGGGATGGCGAAATATACTCCCTCACAATAGGCTAAGTAAAGATCTCCTCTACCATCGTAGCAATGTCAGCCATAGAAGCTACCGAAGACGAAGAACAAAAAGGTGAAGAAGGCAGAGTTGATGGAACATGCATATAGCTAGGTATCAGGTACTAAGTCAACACCAATGGTAAATCAAAGTAAAACGATGGAATGTGCGGCTCCCCTACCACAAAGAGATAGTGAACCTAATATTTCCATAGAAATGATCATCCTCGTACCAAGGATCATGGTTCCATCGGCCATCCAGTAGTCAAATCGACATGTGGAACATTGACTGCCACTCCCCTGCCATCGTCCTCAAAAATAAGATTTGTAGGTGAGCCCTCTACTCTCCCATCATACTACAAGCAAAAAGACCAAAGTCCAAAATCATAAACACATTGCATATTTCACATATCCATTCGTAATGTTCAACTACACTTATTCGCTCTTATAGCCCTAATTGTAACACCCCGTAGGCCTCCGGTGCGTTAACATTAATAATATCAGATTAGCGCGTAAGAAACATAAAATAGTATTTAGCGGAAGCATCGAATCGCTTTTCTTGATTCATTATGTATGGAATAACAAAACTGTAAAATACAAAACAATTCATGCTGATCCAGTTTCTCAACTCAGATATCAAAAACCATATAACTTAAA
>PYAF01004104.1:457698-478781 GCA_007407185.1 Glycine tomentella | reverse complement strand
ACCAGCGCCACTCCCACGCTCCCAGCGTGAACCTCCAGAATCCCTGGCGCTAACCGCGCCAGACTGGCGCCACCCGCGCCATGCTTCCCTGACCTATGGCGCTATCAGCGCCACACTTGGCGCTGGTCGCGTGGATTTCCAGTGAAATCTGGTTTTCCAGGCCACTTGCCGCGCCATCCGCGCCACTATGGCGCCATCCACGTGGGCTGGAAAACATATGGCGCCCCTCGCGCCAGTTCCACGCTCCAGGCGTCAAGTTCCAGAGGTCCTGGCGCCATCAGCGCCAGACCTGGCGCTACCAGCGCCACACCCCTTACAGCGTTTTCTGACCTGAATCCCCGCGCTATCGCGCGGGGTTATGGCGCCAACCGAAAATAACTTAGGGTTATCACACTAATCTTTGCTACACATTTTTTTCCACTATTCGGGCCCGACCTCCTCATTGACATGTCGTCATAGAGAACTTACATCTTTCATTTATTTTTCTAGGTAATGTTGCAGCAGTACATACCCATACCCTGGTACTACGGGTAGGCTACCGTCACTCCTTACTAGGATTGCATTTAGGGATACCTTCTCCTTACAAACATTTCTGGTGGGATTCATAGTTGGTACAGTGACGTGGTTACCAAGGCATAGATTCTTAGCCTCTTGAGCTCTAAGCTCCTTGTGCTTTGAGCTCCACAGGATCTAAGCCCTTTGAGCTTTAAGCTCCCATTGGAGGTTTCCCTTCCAACTTTTATATCATAATACCCATAGTCATGTTGCTCTTGTAGGGCACATCCTAATGGGACACAAGCCATTTAGACCATACCTTCACTCATAGAAAGTCACGCTATCTCCATGCATCGTTGTTCACCATTGTCCTTTGTCTCATCTCAGAACTCAAATCCTTTCATAGTTGGATGTCCACACGTGTTTTACATCTCACTCATGTCATAACGAGATAGACTCCACAAATTGTTACAAGATTCATCACACAAGTACCTTCAATTATTACTTGTCTCATCACAAACAATTTCACTTCAAGTATACAATCATTATTTAAAGAACAACACGATGTACTCAATATCCCCGTGCTTCCTACCATACAACTATAACATCAACAAACATTAAAATCTTATAAGATTATTCACTCCACTCTCAATAAACTATGGAATCTTATGAGATCACATCTTTCTTCTTTTACATGATAATAAAACTCATTAAGTTCTTTTTTGTAAAACCTCAAGTTTGTTTTCTAACTCTTGAAAGTTCTCAAGTAAAGCAAATTTTTCTTTGGATATCTCTTCTTTCTCAAAGTAAAGCTTAGTCTCTTTTATCTTAAGAATTTCAAAATCATCACACATTTGAGTGGATTCCTCCAAAGAACTATCTACTTTAGCTTTAAAGGCTTTTTCAAGCCCTTTATTATCTTTTGACAACTTTTTAAAATCTTTTCGCAAGTTTTTATAATCTTTTGAAAGAATGGACGGTTAAAAATTAGTTCATGATAAGCTTGTTTTAATAGTTCATAGTTCTCAACATCTACCTTTTATTGTTTTGATTTAGATTCCTTAGAGGTTGTGTCAGCCATTAAACACAGGTTGGCTTCCTCTTCACCTTCTTAACCAAATAAGTTGTTGTCCAGGTCCTCCCAGGTGATCATGAGGCATTTCTTGCCCTTGTACTTGTATTGTTTGTGTTTGTCTTTTTACTTCTCCAAATTTGGGCAATTTGACTTGAAGTGCCCGAGTGTTTTGCACTCATAGCATATGATAGAGCTCTTATCTTTGTCTCTCTTTTCTTTGAACACCTTCTTAGAGGATTTCTTCCATCTGGATCTACCCTTCTTCTTCCACATCTTTTGGATTTTCCTCGAGATGAAGGTTAGCTCACCATCCTCATCAGATTCTCCTTTGGAGTCTTCATTAAAGCAGCTATCTACACTCATGAGAGACATTTCCTTCTTTAGTCCTTCATCTTGTTGGAGTTCTTGTTTGTGAACCTTCAAGGTTCCAATGAGCTTCTCAAGGGACATGGAGTCAAGATTCTTTAGAGCTCTCAGTGTTGTAACTTGTAGTCTCCATTTTCTAGACAAACTTTTCAGAATTTTGTCAATATAATTATAGTTATAATAAGTTATGCCTAGAGATCTTAACTTATTTAAAATAGTTTTGAAGTGTCCAAAAAATACATTGTATGTCTTCAAAACTTTAGATAAAAGTGAAAATTTCCATTATTTTCACTTAATTGAGTGGTTGTGCTTATGCAAGACAAAACTAACATCCAAACGCCAGTTTTCCAAGAAAAGGCATGCAAATGGCACAAAAACTCACAAAATATCACTCCTAAAGTGGTTTATCATCTGTCTCACTCACGTCGCTAAGTTTTGGATTAGTATTCACCTGCATAACTTTCTTCTTTGGACTCCTCTTTGATGGAGTAGCCCTTTACTCGAGGGACTGGATGTGGGTGAAGACTCTTGCTTTATCTTGGTTCTTTTCTTCTTCATTACGATCTCTATTTTCGCCTTAGACTACTGAGCTTGCCTCCTTGTCTGCTTCTATTTGGCTTGCTTACTTGTGATCTTGTTAATCTTGTTAGCAATACCAAACTAAGCATGTCATCATCTTCACTAGCCAACAATGTCTTGATGCACTCCTTCCTCCTTCTTTTGATATCCTCCAAATCAAGTTAAGGAACCGCCCTCCGAGTTATCTTCATTGACATCCCCATGGACTTGATGTTCAAGGCACGAAATTTTTATTACTTTACTATCATGGTCCCTTTAACAATGATCTCATTTTTGCTGGTATTGTCCAGTACATTGAAGGCTTAATAGACACCATGATCCCAAAGGGGTGAAAGCAATTGGAATACCCACAATAACCAAGAGGGGGGGTGAATTGGTTAAAACTTGGTCTTTTAAAAATATATTTATCAAATCAGAGTTAAGGGATCTTTATCACTTTTAAAACCAAGAATGCTTTTATTTAATCAACTTACCCAGCTCAAGAAACCAATAGCTCAAAACAGAACTTGTTGGGTAATGATAATGAAACCAATAACAAATGAACAAGATGACTTGTAGAGATAGAGACAAAGAAAATCAACACAAACAATTTATACTGGTTCACTTCACAACAGAAGCTACATCCAGCTTCTTCTAATCAACACTATATTAGAGTTCCACTATTATAAATTTATGCTCTTACAAGTTTTACAACAACCTCTCTTTATCAACACTAGATAAAGAATAGAAATCTAAAACCCTATTAGACTTCTAAGGAACAGAACCAGAGAACACTACTTTGTTCTTTCCTAGAGAACACTACTCTAGCCAAAGCTTCAAGAACCCACATACAATAGCATCAAATAATAAAAATTACAAAAATGAATTACAAACACAGATAATGGACAGAGACAACCTGATGATCCAATGGATATGAATGTATATGAATTACCAATTAAGGTTGAATAGCAGAAAACAAAATTTCAGAACATGCTCTCCATTAAACTCTTGAAGTTTGTTGCCCAAAAATCATTCAATAGCTCATGATGATTAAAGAGTGGGACAATAAGTTAGTAAACCCAGAAAATTACTTTCAAACTCTTAGAAGGCTTGTGTATATTCAGAAACTACGAAGTGTTCAAGTTAGAAATCAAGCCAAGCCTTCCTTCTATTTATAACATAATTTTGTAACAACCTGTAATCGATTGCACGCACCCAATAATCTATTAAAATGCATATGTAATCGATTAAATTATTACTTAATCGATTAAAGTGTTCAAGGCACATTCTGGGTTTCAATAACGAATAAAATAATCGATTAAACTGAGTTGTAATCGATTAAGTCAGAAAAGTCTTATTTCAGAAAATAGCCTGTGTAATCGATTGCAAATAATGGTAATCGATTAAGGCAGTAAAGCAGGCTTTTTCAAATAGCCTATATAATCGATTACGAATAATGTAATCAATTATCACAACAAGATACAAAATACGTTTTACACTATGTAATCGATTACAAGGAATGTGTAATCGATTAAAACATTTACCAAAGCTTTCCAGTTTCAAATACGATTCAAATAATCAATTAATCCGATGTGTAATTGATTAAAATTTTCATTAAAGCTTTTCCAGTTTTAAACATGAACTGAATAATCGATTAAAATGTTATGTAATCGATTAAAACAGTAAAATATTTTTCCAAAAACATTACTTAATTAAATCTTTTTTCAAATAGTAAGTAACTTTGATATTTTTATGAAAATCATTTACGCATGTTAATGAATATGTGAATGCAATGCAAGGATCAAAAGATTTCCTTCTCCTACACTTCATTTGAATTACAATCTTCATGGCATGTGAAAAGCTCAAAACAATCTTCTAAGTCATAGGCTTCATTCTTCAAGTTGCTCCCTCTATATCCAACAATCTCCCATTTTTTGGCTTTGAACATGCCAAATATTTGATTGACCATTGTTAGATTTTGAAGTTCTTTGAGGGATGAAAAATAGAAGACTTTGCACTTTTGTAATCCTGAAAACAAATCAGTCTCTTTGCCAAGAACGAGTGTTAAGAGATATGCTTGCATAAACATTAATCATTAACTTGCATTAGTTGCTTCCTTAGACTTAATTTGCTCAATTTGCTCCCCTTAATTAGATAATTCATTAGTTTTTTTATTTGTGCAAAACTTAGCAGAAAAATAGAGCACAACAGAGTATAATATGTCAATCAATATTTCTATTTCTCCCCCTATTTGGCTTATCAAAGACAAAAATAGCACAACAAATAATAAGAAGGAGAAACATATAAACTTCATTAATCAATAAGGAGGAACAGTACATTAATTAAAAAAAATAGAAAAGAAAAACAGATGAAAAACAAGAAGAGGAAATACATGAAAACATACCAATCCTAAAATGATTCAGAACCATCAAAGACAAGCTTAGATTCTATGCTTTCTAGCATAGTTTTTATTTCTTCCAAAGCTGAATTGGTCTCAGCCCTGTGCTCATGATGTAGGGACATTAAGCCATCCATCTTTTGAATCATAAGAAATTCAAATGGACTGTAAGATGGTTGAGCAGGGCCTCCTTCTTCAGCCTCTTCATCATCTTCTTCTTCAATTTCAATAGTAGCAACAGGGACTTGTTGGCCAGCCATTTGCCATCCTTGAGGAGTTTTGACCATCCCTATCTTAGTGAGATGTTTCTCCTTGATGAGGTTGTTGCTTGAGTTAGTGTTGTCAACAAACTCATTAGAGACATCTATGTTAAAATAATCAATAAACCTAGAAACCAGTACAACATAAGGAAATGGGTAATTCATTAACCTCTTAGACTTAAGCATTATCTCCTCAAGAATAAGAATCCAATTCATCTAAATTGAATTCTTAAGACCATACACAAGTTGCAAGTCATCATCAGTGGCTTGGGCATGGTTGGTGGCTCTTGAAGTTAGGATGTAAGTGATTATGTAGTGAATAAGTCTGTCCTCATGGGTCATTGGGCCAGTGCTTAGCCTAAGCTTCAGCCTCATTTGGGGATCAAGAAGCATCCCCGTATAGGTCTCCACCCTATTGTAACCCTCAGCCTCTTCTTCAAATTTCCTTTCACCTTCAAAGGAAATACCAGCTACAGCTTCCCAAACCTCAGGAGTAATTTCCATAGCTACTCCATTAACTTGAGACCTAATGTTCCCATCCATAGAGCCCTTAGCACAGGTGTAGAACACCTTCACTAATTCAGGGTAATAGGTACCCTTCATCTCAACAAATTTTCTTAATCCCTAGGTTTCAAGAAAAGCAGGGAATTGAAAACCTTCCCTAATGAACCAGTCAAGTTTAAGGTATTTGAGAGGTCAGACTAATTTAGTGGCATTGAACTGAAGGTAGGTCATCTTGTCTCTCTCAGCAGGAAACCAGTGATCTAACCTATTAACAGGAGGGTTAGAGGTTTCACCAGCCTTTCTTTTGGAGGTTTTGACTCTCTTAGAGGTAGACATGGCTAAAGAGGAATGAGAGACTATCTGGGCAGAGTTTCTAAACTCAGAAGGAAGAAGAACACAGTAGTTCCTAAACTCCATGAATAATCAATTATATGATAATGTAATCAATTAATTCGTAGGCAAAATCAGTTTCTGTAGAAGCTGTAATCGATTAATTCGACCATTAATTAATTATTCCAGTGAGATTCAGTTAAAGAAGATGAAGTGTAATCGATTATTTTCCCTAAGTAATCGATTATTACAAACAAAATTCAAGTTCCAAACAATTTTTCAGTAAATTTAATCGATTACCATTCATCGTAATCGATTATTCCAGTGAGACTTTATTTCTGAAAAGATTTTTGACCATGTGTAATTGATTAATTCGAGGCGTAATCGATTATTCCAGTGAACTTTGGTTTTTGAAATATTTTCGAAGGCCAAATAATCAATTATCTCGATTCTGTAATCGATTACATGAGTTCAAAACTCATTCTGAACAGCTTTTCAAGTGAATTTAATCAATTATTCCGATGGGTAATCGATTATTACAGAGAATTTATCAGAATGAACAGTGTTTTATGCAGCACAACTTGGAATTTTGAAGTACATGTGAAGATTGATTAAACAACAAGCTATTTCACATAGATACACATATACTAATCAAGCTAGTCAAGATTAGATTCATCAAGGATACCTAGCATGTTTCTAAGAGTATAGAATCTATCTCTAGCCAAAGGTTTAGTGAATATGTCAGCCAATTGATTGTGAGTATCAATGAAGTCAATTTTGACATTACCATTTTGAATGTGATCTTTAAGGAAATGATGTCTTATCTCAACGTGTTTGGCCCTTGAGTGCATTATTGGACTCTTGGAAATATTGATAGCACTTGTGTTGTCACATAGTAGAGGTATTTCTTTTAACTCTACACCATAATCTTGCAATTGTTGCTTTAACCATAGACTTTGAGCACAACAACTTCCAGCAAAGATGTACTCAGCTTCAGTTGTTGACAAAGTAACACAAGATTGTTTCTTGCAATGCCATGAGATCAGTGAACTTTCTAGTAGATGACAAGTTTCACTAGTGCTTTTTCTATCCAACTTGCACCCTGCAAAGTCAGAATCAGAATAACCAACTAATTAAGTGATGCACCTTTAGGATACCAAAGACCAACTTTTGGAGTTGATTTGAGATATTTGAGGATCCTTTTGACTACAGTGAGGTGTGATTCTTTGGGATTTGCTTGAAATCTTGCACACAAACACACACTCAACATAATATTTGGTCTACTAGCTGTCAAATATAGCAAAGATCCAATCATTCCTCTAAACTTTGACTCATCAACCTTCTTTCTTTTTTCATCTGAATCTAGATAGGTTGAAGTTGCCATTGGAGTTGCAGCATCTTTGCTTTTCTCCATTTCAAACTTTTTGATCACTTCAAGACAATACTTGGTTTGGTTTTGAAACGTTCCATCCTTCATTTGCTTCACTTGAAGTCCAAGAAAGAATGTTAATTCTCCCATCATTGACATTTCAAACTCATTCTACATAGAGGTAGAAAATTCTTTGCATAACAATTGATTAGTTGAACCAAAGATTATATCATCAACATATATTTGAACCAGTAAAATATCATTGCTTTGCCTTTTGATGAACAAGGTTTTATCAACATGTCCTCTTATGAAAGATTGTTCAAGCAGAAATTTACTTAACCTTTCATACCAAGATCTTAGAGCTTGTTTTAAACCATAGAGAGCTTTCTTAAGTTTAAGAACATGATTTAGATGTTTGAAATCAGTAAAACCAAGAGGTTGCTTCACATATATTTCCTCCTCAATAATCCATTTAAGAAGGCACTTTTAACATCCATTTGAAAAAGTTTAAAACTCATTAAACATGCATATGCAAGCTATAACCTAATGGCTTCCAACCTTGCCACTGGTGCAAAGGTTTCCTCATAGTCAATGTCTTCCTCTTGGTTGTAACCTTTTGCAACCAATCTAGCTTTGTTTCTGAATATGATTCCACTCTCATCAAGTTTGTTTCTAAAAACCCATTTAGTGCCAATAGGTTTGAGAGAAGAAGGTCTAGGAACAAGTTCCCAAACTTAATTTCTTTTAAATTGATTCAATTCATCATGCATGGCATGGATCCAATGATATTCCCTTTGAGACTTCACCAATGATATTGCCAAGGGAGAGATCTCTTGTAGTTCTCCAATCTTTTGGCTCTTAGACTGGTGTTGATTGTTTTGCTTCAGTAATTGGTTCTTCTTTTTCTTTAACCATTGAATCATTAAGCTGAATGAACTCCTCCAAAGGACTTGCATCTATATCACATTTCTTTTCCTCTTTGGAGGGATTAGATTCATCACAAATAATATGTACAGATTCTTTTATGCACAAGGTTCTTTTATTGAAAACTCTATATGCTTTACTATGTAATGAATATCCAAGGAAAATGGCTTCATCAAATTTAGCATCAAATTTTTCAAGTGATTCTTTGCCATTATTTAAAACAAAACACTTACAGCCAAATGCTCTCAAATGAGAAATGTTTGGTTTTCTACCTTTGTATAGTTCATAAGGGGGTTTCTTCAAAATAGGTCTTATTAGCAATCTATTCAAAGTGTAGCAAACTGTACTTACAACATCAACCCAAAAATATTTAGGCAAATTTGTCTCATTAAGAAGAGTTCTTGCACCTTCTTCAAGGGATCTATTTTTCCTCTCCACAACACCATTTTGTTGAGGTATTCTTGGAGCTGAAAAATTGTGGTTAATTTCATTTTCTTCACAAAATTTTTCAAAATGTTCATTTTGGAATTCTCCACCATGATCACTTCTTATTGAGATAATTTTGCATCCCTTTTCATTTTGAGCAAGTTTGGCCAGTTTTCTAAAAGCATTGAAAGCATCACTCTTAGATTTCAAAAACAAAGTCCATGTGAATCTAGAGTAATCATCTACAATGACAAGCCCATAGTAATTACCTCCTAAACTCATAGTTCTAGAGGGACCAAACAAATCTATGTGAAGTAATTCAAGGGGTCTTGAGGTAGAAACAACATTTTTACTTTGAAAAGAATTTTTTGTTTATTTCCCCTTTTGACAAGCATCACGTAATTTGTCCTTTTCAAACTTGAGTTTGGGTAACCCAATGATTAAATCTTTTTTAATTAGCTTTTTCACATGATGCATGTTAATGTGACTAGCCCTTCTATGCCACAACCAAGATTCATCAATTTTACTTATTAAGCAAGAAGTGTTGTGAAAGAATGCATGATCAATGGAGAGTAAATAGATATTACCTTTTCTTTTACCTATATGAATCACTTCACCATTTTGTCCATCACATACCATGCAGCAATTGTCATTAAATGACACTTTGAACCCTTTATCACAAAGTTGGCTTATACTTAGGAGATTATGCTTTAAACCTTCCACATAAAGAACATTTCTTATTTTGGTTTTAAAGTTGTCTCCTATATTTCCTTCACCTATTATCTTCCCTTTGTTGTTGTCTCCATAGGTGACAAATCCACCATCTTTAAGAGTCAGATTTGTGAGCATTGATATGTCACCGATCATATGTCTAGAGCAACCACTATCAAGATACCATAATGATGATCTTACTCTTAGACATACCTGCAAAATTCAAATCAATTTTCAAAGGAAGGTACCCAATTGAGGTTGGGTCTATAGGGGTTAGCTGTTTTCTTCTTCTTTTGCACCCAAATACAATCTTCATTAGGCACATAGAATCTCCTAGCATAGCATTTATAGGATGTATGTCCTTTCAACATACAATAGTTTCATGTTACAGAATTTTGATGAATTTCTCAAGTAAGCATTTTGATTGATCTTTACGTTATTGAACTTCTTTTGATTCTTCTATTTTGGTGGTACAAATATAGTTTTGCCAAAAGACTTTGAGCCTTGTTTGTAACCCAAACCAGAAGTATCTCCAGAATATTTTCGCACACTTAATATTTCTGCCAAGTTGCATTTACCTTTGTAAAGCTTCTCAAAAGATCTATTAAGTCACTGTTCTTGGATAAGAGTAACATGTATTTTTCTCCTTGACTTCTTTTATAATCATCAAAATTCTTTTGCAACATATCGTATTTGTCAACATTAGTAGAAGAAGAAGCACATACACATCCATTCATTTTGTAACTTGAAACAAGTTTTTCATTTTCTTTTTTCAAGTTGCAAATTTCAATTTGCAATTTTGTAATTTTTGCAACATGCCATCTAAGATTTCCTTTTAGCTTATTATTGGATTTTGCAAGCTTTTGGGCCTCTTCATGCATTTCTTGAAAAGTATCAATAACTTGATCAAGTTCAGAATTTACCTCAGTTCCAGCAATAACTTGATCATCATCATCGTCATTGATTGTGGAAGTGAGACACACATTTGCTTCTTCATCTTCAGTTGATGATTCAGAAGTTGTTGACTCATTATCTTCCCAAGCTATGTAGGCTCTCTTAGGCTTTCCTTCTTTCTTTATCTTGTTTTCACCTTGTTGCTTCTTCAAAAAGATAGAGCATTCAGATTTAATGTGGTCATGCTTACCACATTCAAAGCAAGTGAAGTTGTTGTCACTCCTGTTGTTGTTGTTGTAACATCCTCAAAATTATATCTTGAATTCATATTTAATTGAATTGTGGAAGTGTGATGATACTTGGATACAAATATGTTTAAAAAAATGACTATATCACTTTTTCCTTGAAGTAGAAATTACAAGAATACCCTTAAGGTGAAAATTACAAAAATACTCTTGGATATTTTTGAAATGACAATAATACCCCTAAGATGAATGACAAAATTACCAAAATGCTCTTAGGCCAGAAATGCCCAAATATCTTTAGACATTTTGTGGAAACTTGATGAAATTACAGAGTACTCTTGGCTGATAGAGTATCAAAATATTTCATGACAGAAAACTCTAGCATAGAATTTCTATAAATTTTATAAGATAACAACTTTGAGACTTTATTCAAGAGAATTCAAACATCAGAAAAATATGAAAAAATGATAAATAGAATCTATGGAATTTTCTCTTAATTATAGGATGTATAGACCTATTTAATAAAATAGTTTAGAAATTTTGATGGTCAGAAGTGGTATGAACCAATCAAAATTAAGATAAAGAGCAGTCTTGTATATAAAGTTTATATATAGCACTCTGTATAAACTGCTTGTGATTAATTTAAATTGTCATAGAGATCAATTTCTAGGAATCTCTAGAGTTCTATTATTCAATATTACTTTTAGGTAGAAGAGTTCAAATCAACCTTGACTTCCTACTAGAAAATACCATGTGTGAAGCCATATTTGAAACTAGGTTTTTCTTCATCATCAAAAATGACACATGTAGCATGAAAAGAAGAAAAATTTGTCTTCCTCCCCTTTATCTTGATGAATCACGTGAAGCATAGTGTAGACGGGAGGAGAAGTTTCTTTAATAGCCACTTGGAAAGACAAGCCATATGATGAATACAAGTGGAAGGAAACTTGTATGGCACGTGATGAACTTAGAAGATTTTTTCTTATAAAGTAAGGAAGTCATCATGAACCTAGTTAGAATCTAAAGGAACAAGAAGTAATTAAGTTAGGATGAAACTAAATGAAGGTAATTAAGTTAGGATGGAACTAAATTAAGGTAATTAAGTTAGGAAGGACAAAAATGTCCTTAAATATTATATCATTTTCTAAACACTATATAAAGGAGGGGGGCCTTAAGTGCAAGCCATTTTTCAAGACACCCCTACCCAATTCACGTGAAGACTCTCTCTCCCCCATATCACCTTCATTTCACTTTCATCCTTCCTTTTTAAAGCTTAAAACAAGTAAGAAAAGACTCCACCACCTTGAAGAAATAACGTGTGAAGCTAGCAATCTTAGGAAGAGTTTTGACAAAGCTTAGTAGAAAGATATCAAGACTTCAAATTCTTAGAGGATTTCCCAAGGAAGGAAGTCATTATTCCATTCCATTTTCAAGACTTAAACTCACTTGAGGTAGGCTAAGCTTAAATCTCTAGTTAATCAATGGTTTGGATTAATTCATATGCTTTATTAGGTAGATTTATTGTTATCATTTAGGCTTGAATTTCATGTTATTTCAAGGATATTCTTTGATGAGAATATGTTGATTTAAGCCATAGGATAGGTGATGATTTATAAGCATAAATATTAGTGATATATGGAAGCTCATTTGATGATCTTTTGAAGGTGATTTTGATGATATTACGGCTGTTTGTTTATATTTTTATGGAAATGTTTTGAATTAATTTTTAGAAGTACAGGATGAATGGTATGTAGATAAATGGTTCAAATACTAAGAATGATTCAATTTTGAGGATTAAGTAGTGAGATGGTAGGTGAAAAGAGAATAAAGATGCATACTAGGATCAAATCTTTTATTGTGAAAATTTAAAGAGATTAGAAATTATTTGAAAGACATATTGTGGAATATTAGTTAGATTTCTAACATAATTTTTCTGTAGTTGAGGATATTCTCTGGTCATGCCTAAGTTGGTAATTATTCTTAATTGATTAAGGTATGCTGGTTTAACCATACTTATGGTACGTATGATGGTATGATGAAAATATTTTCCATAAGGGATATGTATTTTGCTTATGGATTTATTATGAAATGATATTGATATGATGATAGGTTGATTCATGTTTCCAAGTCCAGTACGAGATTTTGTGAAACAGAATCTGATACTACATACAGTACGATATGTAGTACCCAGGTGCAGATACATGGCAAAATTCATGCATGTTTGCGTAAGACGATCGCAGCGTCTACATCCAGTACGAGGTGTAGCTACATACAGTACGATATGTAGAGGCCATTTGCACCCTGGGATAGTTCATTTCATGCATTCATATAGTTGCATAATTTTATGGATTTTGTTTGAATATATTGATAATTTACTAACGTACTAACGTGTTCGGTGGTTTAGCTTTGCCTATTGAGAAATTTTTATTTCTCACTAGATTTGTTTTATTTTTTTTAGATGGCAACAATGGTCAATTTCCTTGATGCTCTAGATTAGTGGTGATGTATGAAGGAAGATATAAATTAGGCTGGAGTATGGAAAATATTGTATCTGTATAATATTGACTTTTGTAACGAGAATTGTGATTATCAAATCTTTTGTAAATTTTACATTTTAGAATATTTACTAATATACGCTTCTTAAAAATTTAACTCTAATAAAAGTAATAATAAAATTTATAAAAATCAGTATAAAATTATAGGTCGTTATAGTTGTTCTTTGTGAATTTTCTTTTCTTGTTTCTCCTCAAGAACTTACTGAACTTTTTGACAATCAAGCTCATGTTGTCCTCTTCATCTTCTTCACTTGAATCTTCCACTTTTTCAACCTTTGAGGATGCAGCTTTCAAGGCTATGCTTTTATGTTTCTTTTTTGCATCTTCAGCATTGGTTAGTTGTGACATTTCAAGTTCATACTCAAGAAGCTTACCAAATAGTGCAGCCATGGAAATTTTGGATAGATCTTTCGATTCTTTGATTATTGTCACCTTTGGTTGCCATGGTCTTGTGAGACACTTCAAGATTTTGATATTCAATTCTTCAGCATCAAAAATATTTCCAAGACCAAGAAGATGATTTACTATGTGAGTGAATCTTGTTTGAAGCTGAGATATGTTTTCTGTGGGATTCATCTTGAACATTTCATACTCATGCATTAAGGCATGCTTCCTTGATCTTTTAACTTCATGTGTCCCTTCATGAGTGATTTCAACCATTTCTCACATCTCCTTTGCACTTTTGCACCTAACAGTTCTAAAGAATTCATCAGAGGAAAGTGCAGAAGTAATCATATTCTTAGCTTTAAAATCATATTGAACCACTCTCTTTTCAGCATCTGTCATTTCATCCCATTCTTTGGGAATCATATCATTACCAACAGTTTTTATAGGAATCACAAAGCCTTTTTCTATTGCATTCCAAGCTCCTGGATTATTTGATTGAATAAAGATTTTCATTCTATTTTTCCAAAAACTGAAATACTCTCCTTCAAACATCGGAGGACGATTGAGGGAGGCACCCTCCTTGAAGGTGATTTGTGTGGTATTCATTTTCTTTTTAAAGAAAGATAGTGATCTTGAATAACACTCAAGAACCTGCTCTTGATACCAATTTAAAATAATAGGAATACCCACAATAACCAAGAGGGGGTGAATTGGTTAAAACTTGGTCTTTTAAAAATATATTTATCAAATTAGAGTTAAGGGATCTTTATCACTTTTAAAATCAAGAATGCTTATATTTAATCAAGTTACTCAACTCAAGAAACCAATAGCTCAAAACAGAACTTGTTGGGTAATGATAATGAAACCAATAACAAATGAACAAGATGACTTGTAGAGATAGAGATAAAGAAAATCAACACAAGCAATTTATACTGGTTCACTTCACAACAGAAGCTACATCCAGTTTGTTCTAATCAACACTAGATTAGAGTTCCACTATTATAAATTTCTGTTCTTACAAGTTTTACAACAACCTCTCTTTATCAACACTAGATAAAGAATAGAAATCTAAAACCCTATTAGACTTTTAAGGAACAGAACCAGAGAACACTACTTTGTTCTTTCCTAGAGAACACTACTCTAGCCAAAGCTTCAAGAACCCACATACAATAGAATCAAATAAAAGAAATTACAAAAATGAAATTACAACACACAGATAATGGAGAGAGACAACCTGATGATCCAATGGATATGAATGCATATGAATTACAAATTAAGGTTGAATAGCAGAATACAAAATTTCAGAACATGCTCTCCATTAAACTCTTGAAGTTTGTTGCCCAAAAATCATTCAATAGCTCATGATGATTAAAGAGTGGGACAAGAAGTTAGTAAACCCAGAAAATCACTTTCAAACTCTTAGAAGGCTTGTGTATATTCAGAAACTATGAAGTGTTCAAGTTAGAAATCAAGCCAAGCCTTTCTTCTATTTATAACAGAATTTTGTAACAACCTGTAATCGATTGCACGCGCCCAATAATCTATTAAAACGCATATGTAATCGATTAAATTATTACTTAATCGATTAAAGTGTTCAAGGCACATTCTGGGTTTCAATAACGAACAAAATAATCGATTAAACCGAGTTGTAATTGATTAAGTCAGCAAAGTCTTATTTCAGAAAATAGTCTGTGTAATCGATTATGAATAATGGTAATTGATTAAGACAGCAAAACAGGCTTTTTCAAATAGCCTATGTAATCGATTACGAATAATGGTAATCGATTATCACAGCAAGACACAAAATACATTTTACACTATGTAATCGATTACAAGGAATGTGTAATTGATTAAAACATTTACCAATGCTTTCCAGTTTCAAATACGAGCCAAATAATCGATTAATCCGATGTGTAATCGATTAAAATGTTCATTAAATCTTTTCCAGTTTTAAACATGAACTGAATAATCAATTAAAATGCTATGTAATCAATTAAAATAGTAAAATTATATTTTTCCAAAAACATTACTCAATTAAATCTTTTTTTCAAATAGTAAGTAACTTTGATATTTTTATGAAAATCATTTAAGCATGTTAATGAATATGTGAATGTAATGCAAGGATCAAAAGATTGCCTTCTCCTACACTTCATTTGAATTACAATCTTCAAGGCATGTGAAAAGCTCAAAACAATCTTCTAAGTCATAGGCTTCATTCTTCAAGTTGCTCCCCCTATATCCAACAAGGAGTTGAGCACAACAACTTGCAGCTGATATGTATTATGCTTCATCAATTGATAGTGCAGTTGATCCTTGTTTCTTACATACCCAAGTTACTAAGTTACCACAATGAAGTGACAACTTCCACCAATAGTTTTCCTTTAAAGATTATCTCCAGCATAGTCAACATCCCAGTAACTTGATAATCTGAAATCATTCCCTCTTTTAAAGCAAAGACCAAGGTTAAATATCTAAAAATTCTCTAAACAAAAATTAAGTGCCTAGTTCTTTCTGAAATATTGCACATAAGCAAACACTGAACACAATATTAGGTCTGGATGTTGTAAGATATAGTAGGGACCTAATCCACTTTGTATTAGGTTCCACCCACCTTTTTTGATTCCTTGTCTTGTGGTTGGATGCATTGGTGTCTTCATTTCTTTTGAATTTTCTTTATTGAATTTCTTCAAGAACTCCTTCACATACTTGGTTTGCTGTATATGCATATATATATATATATATATATATATGGTTTACTTGCTTGCTTAATTTGCATACCAAGGAAAAATTTCAATTCTCCCATCATGCTCATCTCAAATTCAGTCTGCATCAACTTACACTACTAAAAAAAGCCATTTAACATCGGTTCACAAACCGTTGTTGTATTTAACGATGTTGGAAGTCAAGCACTTTCAACATTTGTTTTAAATTTAATGTGAAAAACACATTTCTACATCGATTGTTCCTAAAATCAATGTAGGAAGTGTGTCAAAATTTGTAAATCTACCAATTACCACATCAATTGTGATTTTAATAGATGTAGAAAGACATTTTAAAAAAATTAATATATTGCTTTAAATTTCAAAATTCAAAAGGTTACTTTCTGGATTACAAACTAAAATCAATCACAAACAATTAATTAGTATGTGGTATGAAAATTACCCTCGGGAATGCATTTTTTCCAATATAGATATTCTTCAATGACAATACCAACAACCATTTCAATGGTCATGTTGGAATTCATAAAAACACATTAACACCTTAAAGTCAAAATCAACAACAAAGAGTACAATTTTATTCATATCTGACATAATTTCAAGGACTTACTAATGATTGCTATTATTCCAAACAACCCAGAGCCTAGGTCCCAACATATCCATAACCTATACAAAGGAAATATGGAATCATCATTCAAAGTAATAGTCATAATAATAAACATTTCTAGAAAAATAGGCTTTTAACATCGTCATTTTAACATCGATTTTTGAAAAATTCGATGTTGTTGTGTCTATGTTAACATCAGTTTTTCAAAAACTATTGTTATCAAGCATAAAAAACATCAGTTTTTATAAAAATCAATGTTGTGTTTTTTTGCAAATTACATGTTTTCCATTATTGTGTTCACTGTCACCATTCTCAGACTCTCCCACCCTTTTGTCCCTCTGGCACTCAAGAAACCCTTTTGTCCCTCTCGCACTCATGAACCCTAAAGCTACCTCGTGACTACAAATCCTCATCGGTGGCATTTCCCTTTCTCCGCAACGATGCTTCCTCCCAAGGTTAGTAGCTGTGTTCTTAACTGAATATTTGGATGCTTATATATATTGACGTAGTTTCAACTTTGAAACGAGCTATATGTTTGTTTCCCCAATTTATACCTCTAAAATGAGTGTTAAACCAAAAGCAATATTTTTGTTGTAAAAATATAATCATTCTTTTGAAACCACGTTTGCTAATGCTATGAATTTCATCTGCGTTACAAAATTAATGATAGCAACAAATCAAACCATCTACTAAAATTACATTTAGTACGAATTATACATGATGAAAAACTAAGTTTTTTATGTAAGGCTAAATGAAGAGGTAACATCAATCTGAGTCCCAAATACTCCCTATGCTCTGCATGTTTTGTACTGAATAAGCAATCTGCTTCATAATCACAATTCAAAACTTTCTCCAACTCATCAATCGGCTCACTAATGGAAACGTCTTGTAAAACCGAAATGGAAAGTGTGTCTGTTCAAAACCAAAGTGGAAACTTGTTTGAAGTCATATTGGAATGCAAATATATACTATAATTTTAGAGTACTTAAGTAGAGAATCATTAATATCAATGGTGTGAATTCGCTTTCTTAATGGAAACTTATTATACAAAAAATTTCCTAAGTTCCAGACTTCTAGTAATCAGAAATTTGAGAATTAATCACAGCTACTAGTAGTGGTGCAAATATTCCCTTCGGTTTTGGTAGGACTAAATACTAATGGCTTTGGTGGAATTTGCAACTGATCTATGGTTCCTTCTAAGATTTCAACCACCCTACTCATAGCAGGTCTTTCAGATGAGATTGTTTGTATGCACCACAATCCCACAATAATCACTTTCTTACAAATTTCATTTTCCTCTGTGGTCAAACCTTCATCCCATGCTAAATTGCTTCCCACCTCAACATGCTTGTATATCCAATGAGGAAAATATGTCACACATGAATGACTTGCTTCAATACTGATATTGTGCCTTCCTCCAACCATTTCCAAAATCATCATTCCATAACTATACACATCAGACTTATATGACACCTCTCCAAAGCTTCTGTTCCACACTTCTGGAGCTATATATCCAACTGTCCCTCTAGCACCATACATAGATATGATACTTTGTGTATTTGAGCAGAGCTTAGCCATCCCAAAATCAGATATTTTGGGACAGAAATTTTTGTTCAAAAGGATGTTGCTTGGTCTTATGTCAAAATGTAATATCCGAGTGTTGCACCCTCTATGCAAGTACTCCAGTCCTTTAGCTATCCCTTCCGCAATGTGGTGTAATCTTTCCCAACTCAAAGGTGGATTGGTTTCCAAATTCCTATTTTGTATAAACTTTTCAAGGGATCCATTGGGCATGTAATCGTAGACAAGTGCTTTCTTCTGGACTTCAAGACAAAAACCAAGGAGATTAAGAATATTTACATTGGACCTTATACTGATGCTTATAACCTCGTTGATAAATTCTTCCCCGTTCCCTTTGAAGCATTCAGTACCTTCACTGCCACGGTCACAAGAGAGTTGTTGCTTAGATTTCCTTTATATACTTGACCATAGCCACCTTGTCCCAGTTTGGATTCAAAAGAATTGGTCATTTTCTTGATCTCTGAATATGAATATCCTTTTATGGGAAAAGGTCCATTACTTCTTATGAGGGCCTCAATGTGTTGATTAATCTTTTTGGCCTTCCGAATTTCTGACACAGTTGGTGATAATTTTCGTCTAAAACTGTAAACTAGGATGCAAACCAGCAATGCACCAATTCCTCCACCTATTATTAAACCTTTAAGAAAAAAATATAAGTTAATTAACTAGGTTTCTTAAAAGACGTAAATTAGTTAAAATGGTGTATAAATTATCAAACATTTATTTTTTCACTGTCATAGTAGGATATTACTGTAATTGGTTTCACTGATTATGTAAATGCTGCAACGGCTTTGCTTTGTCTTTGAGCTTTTTGGTTTGAGGCACTTTGGTGTTATTAGTAGCTTCATGATGTTAGAAAGTGCCCTTATTTCCTCTGTTTTCCTTGCGAGGAATATTGTGTATGATGATAACTTTTCTGGTTTTGAGTTCATCACCCTACAAATTATGGGTACTTAGGGTAGATATAGTCTATGAAATTAGGTAATAAGTTGAAATCAATATTAAAGGCTTTATATGTAAAATGTGATGGCTATATGTAGAACAAATGCATGGAAGAAACATAATGATTAATGCAGTGAGACATCAAAGCAAAATAGATTGTTAGCAAAATATCCAATTTGCTGTTTGCATAGATGGAATAAAAAGATGGTATTATTTAACATTTTCTTAAATAATATGATTGTAATAAAAAATAATTATTATTAGTTTATCACTGATATTTGGTACACTTTGAAAAGCTTGCAGATACAAAAGAACATCATTTTATGTTTTTTTTATGCAATAGTAAACAAAATGAAAGGAGTGATATACACACACGTTTTGCTTATATTTTATTATTTCATAATAAAAAATATTATTAATTCATCGATATTTGGTACACTTTAAAAAGCCTGTAGATAAAAAAGAACATGTAAAATTAATCGTGTAGTGATATAAAGAGTTTCTATATAAGGAGAAAACGTGGGTCCTGTAAGGAAGCAAATTAATTTGTAAAATGTTAAATTTCATTTTATTTAAGAATAAAATATAATTTAATTTTTATTTTTTTCTTTTTTTATCATTGTAAGCATAACATTATAATAAGTACTTAAAAAAAAGAAAAATTAGCTTAAGGTAGAACAAACATAATAATAAATAGAATCTATATGTTACTCTGAAATTTTTAATGTAATAGTACCTTACCCAAAATATGAGACTCAAACAAAAATGCAAAGTTATTAAATTAATCGTTACAAAAATTAAAATGATTGATACACTGTTATAATGTTTTTTTTGTTGTTGTAAAGATTAACTTAATAGATGTGTATTTTTGTTTGAGTCTCATATTTTGGGTAAGGTATTGTCACATTATAAACTTCAAAGCAACATATAGATTATGTTTATTATTTTTAAGTGTTTACTAAAATGTTATGCTTGCAACGATAAAAAAAGATGAAGATTAAATTATATTTTATCCTTAAATAAAATGAAATTCGGGGTTTGACAAATTAGTCAAATGAAAACTTACCGACATTTTAATTTAATTTATTCAGCAGTCGTGTTAGTAATCATTTTTGTGATATTTTTGTCCTCTGTGCCAGGTAGGTTCTTTCATTAACTGTAAAGGATGAAAGTTAACGAATGGATGAATTTGTCACACTTTTTTCACTTTCAGGACTAAAAATTGAATTGTCATCTTGCAGAGATGAATTTATCGACGCTCTACACATCCAGGAACGAAAATGACTATTTACCCAAGTATAAATTTATAAGAATAACCTAAGTCTTACTTTTACAAAAAAAAAAAAAGTTCTCAAATAAAAATTTTATGTCCAAATTTTTTTGGATATATATATATACTCAACATATTTGAACCCATTTATTAAGAATATTAAAAATTATTAAAATACATAAATAATGAAATATATCTTTAGTTATTATTCTTCATAAAATATATTCTAAAGTAATAAAACTAAAACATTAAAATGAACTTATGAAAAACATTTATGTAGTCCTTTTTAATGTTGTTTATGTAGTATTTTTCTAAATATAAAAATAAAAAGATTTTATAATACTATTTTTTTGTTTAGTGTAATTCATAATTAATTTTACATTTTCTAACTGATAAAAAAATACATTTTTATTACCAGAATAAACGTATTTTATTTTTATATTTATTTTCTATTTTATATCTTAAAATA
>PYAF01004104.1:436174-447547 GCA_007407185.1 Glycine tomentella | reverse complement strand
TTTAAGCAGAGGTTCATATCTAAATTTAATTTAACACAACTACCCCATACCTTAAATGCTTCTAAAACTTGAATCAAGCTTGCCTCCTTAATCCTAGCTTCACGTGGACTTCCTTGGCCTTTTGGGATGTTCTTCTTTGGTGAAAAAATGTTATCAAGAGGTGGTATATGGTGGGTATGGAGAGTGTAGGAGGAACAATTAGTTTTTTGCAAAATTTCCCGCAGTTTTAGGCATATATATAGACTGCTACAGTAACTGCTACAGTAACCGCCGCCACTACAGTACCGCCGCCACTACAGTACCGTCGCCACCACAGTACCTGCTACAGTACTTACTAATTACACCTTCGTAAATTCGTTTAATTACTCAAATATCACCCAAAATACCTTACGGAAGCTTGGATTATTCACGGAAGCTACAAAATCTAGCACAAAATGCCACTCAACTTATAGATTGAATTTCTAATAATCCTTAAAATATTTCTATTACACAATAAATTGAAATATTGGGGTGTTACAAACCGCGCCACCATGGCGTGTATGTCGCGCCATCAGCGCCACTCCCACGCCCCCAGCACCAACTTCCAGAACCTGTGGCGCCACCCGCGCCACACTGGCGCCATCAGCGCCAACCTCCCCTGACCTATGGCACCATCCGCGCCATACCTGGCACTGACCGCGTGGAATTCCAGTGAAACTTGGTTTTCCAGACCACTTCCCGCCCCATCCGCGCCACCCATGGCGCTATCCGCGCGGGCTGGGAAACCTATGGCGCCCCTCGCGTGGCTCTGGCGCTCTGGGCGTCAAGTTCCAGTGGGTTTGGCGCCATCAGCGCCAGCCCTGGCGCTACCCGCCCCACACCCTTAACAGGGTTTTCTTCCAAAGATCTCTGGCGCTATCAGCGTGAGATCTGGCGCCAACCGCGCCATGATGAGGGTCCTTACACTTCTTCCATCTTCCAGCCTCATATCTGCAAAAGACTCGTCCAACTCTAGGAAATCTTTATCAGGCTTGGTGTCATTAAACTTCACATGGATAACTTCAACAACTATAAAGTTTTAGAGTTGTAGACTTTATATGCCTTAGATATTCTAGAGTAACCAAGCAATATTCCATGATCACTCTTAGAATCAAACTTTCTCAAGTTGTCCTTAGTGATTAAGATGAAACATTAATATCCAAAGGGATGGAAGTATGATATGTTAGGTTTTCTCCCTTTTCACACTTTATATGGAGTCTTTTTAAGAATAGGTCTAATGTAAATTTTGTTTTGTAAATAACAGGAAATATTACTATTTCAACCAATAAGTGCTTAATAGTAGAATTATCATTAAGCACGATCCTTGTCATTTCCAATAATGATTTGTTCTTCCTTTCAACTATATCATTTTGTTGTGGTGTTATTGGAGTTGAGAAGTTATGAAGGATATCATTTTATTTATAGAACAACTAAAAATGTTCATTTACATATTCTCTTCCAAGGTTACTTCTGATTGAAGTAATGCATACTCCTTTTCGTTTGTACCCTTTACAAAATTTAAAAAGTACCTTAAAAGACTCATCCTTGTGGGCAAGGAACATTACCAAGGTCCATCTAGAGTAATCATCCACTATGACAAGTCCGTACCTCTTACCACTTATTGAGATTGTTCTTGTTGGGCCAAACAGCTCAAGATGTAACATCTCTATGGGTCTAAAGGTGGAGACGATATTTTTACTAGAAAAATAATTTTTAACTTGTTACCCCTTTTTATAAGATTCCCAAATTAAATCATCTTTGTATGACATACTTGGTAGACATCTTACAAGGTTGTGCTTTTGCAACTTTGAGATTAACTTTAGGCTTGCATTACCAAGTTTTTTGTGTCATACCCAGTGACCTTCTTTGACAGATAGTAAACATGAAACAATTTGATCTGATAACTCACCAAGTCTAATCTTGTAGATATTTCCTTTCCTCTTAGCAGTAAAAAGTGAGCCATTAGTGTTCTGGACGATACTCATTTTTGTTAAAGGAAACATCATACCCACTGTCTCATAATTGACTTATGCTCAATAGATTTTGTTTTAGTCCTTCAACAAACAAAACATCGTTAATAGGTAGATAGGGATATATACTATCTTACCTACTCCAATTATTAGACATTTTTATTCCCTCTGAAAGTTACAGTTCCACCATGCATAGGGGTCAGGCATTGGAACAAACACCTTTTTCCTGTTATGTGTCGTGAGCAGCCACTGTTCGGATACCATGATAGGTGTTTTTTTCTTGTTGTCAAGGATATCTAAGGTACCCAAATATTTTTGGTTCCTTTCTTGTTAGTGTTAAATGCATTGGACAACCCTTTCTTTGGTAAGTAATTGCATTTAGACATCATGTGTCCAACTTTGCCACAGAAATAACAGACAACAATATCCTCATTATGAACATACTTTTCCCCTTATACCCATGACCAAATTTGTCAAGGCACTTAGATCCTCCAAGAAATTTGGCTAAGGTTTCTCTTAAAGTATCAATCTCCTCATGAAGTTTCACAACGTCATGAGGTTGATCCTTTAAGGCATCATTCTTTTGAAGCTTGTCATTTAAAAGTTTCACAAAATTTTTGTGATTTTCACATTCTACCCAAAGATCATGTTTACTTTTCTTCATGTCCTCATAATCTTTGTGAACTTGTGAACATTCTCTCCAAAGATCACACCTCTCTTCATTAAGATGAACTTGAAGCTAATTGAGCTCTTTTAATTTCTTTCGTAGAGCCTCAATTTGTTTTCTAAAATGTGAAAGTCCCTTGTCAAAGTATCATGTTCTTTTGAAACCTTTTCATTTTCCAAATATAGCCATCTTTGACCATTACTTACCGGTTCAAAGACGGAGGGCATTTTTCATCCCCTTTGAGCATAGACTGACCAAAGTGGCGGCCTAGGTTAGGATCCCTTATCTTTTGGTGGAGCTTTTAACAAGGAGTTTCTATTTGTAGTAAGTTAGCGTTTGGGTACTCCATTGAAAGTGGATAACCACATGTCCATTTAGATTTGTAGGAAGTTTTCTTGATTTTGCAATTAATTAGACTTACAAAGGGAGCTGGTTCCATTGCTTAAGGTTTTAAGACGTGAATTTAAGCTGGAGTATAAAGGACTCCATATGGTACGCTTCTCTTATGAAAGATATACCCATAAAGCATATGTGCCAGAAAAGGTGGTGACTGCAGGCAAAAAGGAAAACATAGTCCTAGGGATCGAAGAGGCAACACAACACCAACAGCAAAAGATGGTACGTCCAACCCTAACCTTAATGGGTCAGGCAAAAAAATGAAAGGAGTTGTTGGTCCCAAATAGTCTAAGGAGAATGTCTTTGGACCTTTGATGCTTGTGAACCAATAACCCAAGAGAAAGCCAAATAAAAACAAGCCCATTGAACTTGGTCAAAAGGAAAATAAGAGAAAATCTACTTTAGCTTCAGGATTATGATTTGTTATCCTTTAGAAGGATACTAACTAAGCAGATAATATGAAAGGCCTAGTTTCTTCTCAACCTAATTTCTTAGTGGGTGTTTCTTTTGAGGCTAGCATTGAAAAGTCAAATTTCCACAAACCTAGTAAGTCATCTACCGTACTTGCTTCCGGCTGTTGGCTTTTAAACACAAAGTTCCTCCCTCAAATAAGGAATTGTCTCCCTTCATATTTGGCCAATCATCCTTGAAACCAAACATTGCATGTTTTCCCTCCTTCGCCAATGGTGGGTGTTAACATTTCCTTGGTACCTTCTGAAGATAGCTTTATGCCTAAGGTTTCTATAGGGTTCCTACACAACCTATTAGGTTAGAATTTGTGTCCATTTCTTATCCGTTTTTGGAGGTCATTGAATCTAATTCCATGTGTTCCACTAAACCCTAGTCAATTAGAGGGAGATAAGGCTAATTATGGGAATGAAGAAAGTATGGATGTCAAGTAAAATGTTTCTATGAACGGTATGGTTGTGGATGATACAAAAATTCGCTCGACCCAATTCGATATGCCTTTCTCTTATCTATTAGTTTATGATGAATATAATTGTTTGGAACTATAGAGTGGTTGGAAAGAAGGTTTTTCCAAGTCTTGTTAGAGACCTTATTTGAATCCATAATTTGGATTATTTTTTTTGTCCTAGAACCACACATGTATTAGTGGACAAGATTTGGCTTGATGGTGTTGCTAATGTTGAGACTGAATTCACCGATAGAATTTGGTGTTTGTCGAAGCAACCCTCTATTTTTATCTTGTTGTTATCTTCTCCTAAATATTCCATCCATCTAAAAATCAATCCTACTTCTAGTAACTCTTGAATTCTAATGATCATTGTGCTAGTCCCAAGTAACATCTTTGTCATTACCATTGGGAAGAACTAGACGTCCTTTTTTTACCTTAAAAAAACTTAGGGGGAGGTCCCATCTGAAGTGAAAAAAAATAACACAAGAAGGGGGTTTGAATTATGTTATCAAAAGCTTAAGCTCATTTTTAAAAAATATTTAGTTATTCTAAAGTTAGTTCAGAAAATGTTTGTTCATAATAAATATTTGTTTTAAGCTGAGAACACAAATTTAACAGTTTTCTGGAAAACAATTGCTTGCCCAAAACAAAACTATAAACCTTTGGTTTAGTTAAATAGGTTTACTAAAAAAAACTCTATGTTTGTGTTCAAAATACTATTTTATATATGTTTGTTTATGAAAAAAAGTTGTATAGTTGCTCAAAACAATAAAGAGGGAGGGAAGAATAAGAATGAACACAATACATTTTTTACGGGTTCTCCCTAAACTCAGGACTTCGTCCAGACCTCACTCTGAAAACAGTATGAACACACACAATAACCAAGAGGGAGTGAATTGGTTTAAACTTTGTCTCTTAAAAATCTTTAAAGAATCAGAGTAATTAAGATCGTATCACAATTGAACCAAGAATGCTCCAACCAATCAAATCACTCAGCTCAAGAAAACAACCACAAAAATTTCACTTGTTGAATAAGAAAGATAGCTCCAAAGAATCACAGATTAAGACAACAAGAAAAGATTAAAGGAAGTAGTCAACACAATGATTTATACTGATTCACTTCTCACCTTGAGAAGTTACATCCAGTTCTCCTAACCAACTAGTTAGAGTTTCACTATTCACAATCTTTCTTTCTTATAAGCTTATACAATCACTAATCAAACCTAGATTAAGAACAAGAAATATAACTCCCTTAGACTCTTTGGATTAAGACACGAAGAAACCCTTCTCTACTTGTCCCTCTAGAAAAACCTATTCTAGACAAGCCTTAAGAAACTAATTATAATAGTTACAAACAAGCTGAAATTCTAAAACGAATTACAAACAAAGTTTGAAAGGAGAGAGACAACCTGATGATCCAATGTAGATGAATGCAAATGATTACTTATCTTGAACCAAGGTTGAATGAAAACAAACTCAGTGCATTCTCTTCAAGAACTTTTTTAGAATCTTGCCCAAAAAGAAATCTTTCAAAGTAACATGAAGATTTAGAATTTGTGGGACAAAAGCTTAGTGACTCAAAGTATCTCTTCTCACTTCAGAAAGCTTTTGAAGATCTATGAAATTTTCGTTATGTAGTGTTGTTATCAGTTGAAACATCCAACAACTATTTATAGAAAACTGTTGTAACTGTTAGTAATCGATTAAAACGCTAATGTAATTGATTACTTTTACTTATGTAATCGATTACCACAAATCGTAATCGATTATCATAGTGAGACTTTTCTGTGACTTTGTGAAGTGTAATCGATTACCATATTGTTGTAATTGATTAAAGTGTTCCTCAAATCTTAAGTAATAGATTACAATATTCTGGTAATCGATTAAAGTAGTGCCAAATAGTTTTTCCAAAACTTAAACTTTGAACTCTTGGTTTTTTATGCAATCATGAAAAGAAAAGTTTTTTCACAAAACTTATGCTTTTATGAAAACCATGAATGCAAGACTATGAATGATGTTTATGCAATGCAATGGATCATACGATGGCTTACTTTAGACATCTAAAGATTACATATGCCTCCAATTGAATGACATGTAAAAGCTAAAACATATTCATGCCTAAGAGCCTTAGCATCTTGATCCTTTCAATCTCCCCTAACACACTCTCCTAGTGAGATTTTCACTAACTATACCCCTAGTTTACAACAACAACTTCAAGAGGTTCACCATTACATAATAGGTTAAATTAGTTTTTAGTCCTCTAATTTACTATTTAGGTTTAATTTGATTCTCTGATTTTTTTGGGTTTAGTTTAGTCTTCTAATTTTTAAAATCAATTCAATTTAATCATACTGCCTAAATTGGGTCAACGATGTTAAGAAATTGTAATTTTTTAGTGGTTTAAAACTACCACTAAGTGGTTTTAAACCACCACAAAAACGCACATTTCCTAACACTGTTAGATTAATTTAGATGACAAGACAAATTGAACCGATTTTAAAAATTAGAGGAGTAAATTGAATCTGAAAAAAATTAGATAACCAAATTGAACTTGAATGATAAATTAGAGGACTAAAAATTAATGTAACCTAAATAATATATTTTTATTTTTAGTTATAGGTTAATCACTTTATATTAAGTAGTTTTATTTATTTATGAAATTTGTATTATTTCAAAACAATTCATTGAATATTTTAGTAATTATTTAAAATAAGATAAATTTCTCATGTATATACATGTAAATTTTTAACATGTATTTTTTTATACTTTAGTTATAGCTCACTTAATTAAATTTTATACTAGTCAATTTTAAAATATACGAGCATATGCATGAGAAATAATATAAGTGCATATACATGAGAAATGTTAAGGGAGAGAGACCAAGGTCCTTGCCTGTCCCCTTTGCATGTGTCCTTAGATATGATTAAAAATGTGTTTGGTTACATTTTAATAGTCTTAAGATTATTTAAAAAAATACATATTTATTAGAGAATAACTTCTCATATTTACTTCAAAATATCACATTTTCATTCTTGTTCATGGGAATATAAATAGAAAAAGTTTTGTATAAATACAATCTTAACACATCACAGTTTAGACGCATCGAATAAAAATTACACATCATTAAAAATTAAAAAAAAATTAAAAGAAATCCATTCTCTATCTCATTCATCCCTTCTTTCTCATTTTCTCACTTCACTGACGTCTCTTTCTGCCTCATGAATATCGAACCCACAACTCATGAACACCCACGAACATTGAACCTGTAACTCAGCAGTACCAACCATGAATAGATCACAACTTTGACCGCATAAAGAGCTCGATGTGGCCATCGATGACAATAATTTAACTGGGCAACATTGAGGTGGTGTGAGATGCGGCATAAGAAGGGTGGTCGACGAAAATATAGAAGAAGGTGATGCAGGCTTAAAGGCAAAAAGCAATAGAAAAAAGAGGTCAAAATTGGACCTCATTGGAATGGCAGCAACAATGGCAACAGTTGGAAGGCTTGATTAGGAAGTAGTTATGGTGGAACGCGACCAAGGGAAGAAGAGGTTAGTGTGTAAGGATTGTCGTGGATAAGTGATGGTGAGTGCGGTGATATAGGACTTGTTCAGTGTTCACAAAGGAAGAAAGAGAAGAGGATGAATTGAAAGAGGAAGAAGGAAAACAGATGATCGGGACAGGAAAATAATTTTTAAAATTTTTTAATTATGTGTAATTTTTCATTGAATGTATTAGATGTGATGTGTTAAGGTCGTCTCTATAAGACTTTCTATTTAAAGTTTAGGAAAAACATAATAAAAAAGAAAGTTATAATATTTCCATAAATCAACAATATTCATGAATATTTTTTTAAAAAAACTTATAACAAACAAGATAATGTTACATTTCCATAAATAAAACATTTAATCCCTAAAATAAACATTCTAATTGAGTAAAGGTTTAATTTTGAAATTTTATGAAATTTTTAATTAGGTTTCTAAATTTATTTTTATTCTAATTGAATCTACAAACTTATATTTATTTTTTAATTAGATTCCTAAATTTATATTTGTTTTTTAATACAAATACTTAATTAAAAATAAATACATATTCATAAACCTAATTGAAAAAAAATGTTAAGGACTTAACTAAAAATGGTTAAATAACTCATTTACCTTAGATTAATATAACCTTAAATAGAAAAGGTAAAAGAAAGTATATTATTTTATTCATATTAATAATAATTAATAAATGTTTTAAAACAAAAGGCAGATTTATAAAATTTGAAAAGCGGTCAAGTTGTTTTTTTTACAAAAAGAGCCCCACTAGTCCTTACCAAAGTTGAAAAAACCACTGTCCCTCACTTCGCTTCACACCAAAAAAACTGCTACTACTATACATCACTGCTCACTCACTCACCGCACCGCACCGCACCGCACCGCACGTTACTAACAATGGAGCCACCTCCTTCTCATCCTCTTCCCCGTTTGCCAAACACCGCCGACCTCACGCCCCAACATGCGGCGTTTCTGGATCAGCACTTCCAAACCAAACGCGACCTATCTCGTGAATCTTCTAATCTCCCTCTCTCCTCCTCGCTCTTGCAACAGTGCTCCGAACTTGAGTCCCGCTTCCTCCAACACCTCACGAAATGCACCATTTCGTGGATCTCTCGCTCCTTCAGCGCCAGATCCTCGCTCCAGCGAGTCTCCCTCGCACTCCAAGTCTCTCCCTCCATACTTCTCCACGTATGAAAAAAATAAGTATTTATGTATTTCTTTCTACTGTTGTTTATTCTTTTTTTTTTTTTTTATGTTTTTGGATGTTTTGTTTTGTTTTCAGAGGGGATTGGTTCGAAGAGGTTTCGGTGGGTGTTGAGGGAGGAGATTCCTCGATTGGCCAACGAAATGAACCGAATTGAGTCTCTTCGGTGTTTTCTTGGTGAGTGAGTTTGGAATCTCTGTTAGTGTATGTGTGTTTCTCTCTTCGTTATTTTTTTTTTAGTTTTATTTTTGGTGGATTCAACTTGTGACATTGAGTCATTGGGGATTATAAGAGTACTTTAGACTTTGTTTTAGACTTTGTTTGAGAGAGAGATTTTAGTGGAGAAGGGAATAAAGAAAAAAGTTTAGGCATTGACATCTCCTTGTTTATCTTTGTTTGAGAGTTTTAATTTTTGACAAAAAAGATTTGAGGATTTTTAAAATTCCTCTGAAATCCTCCAAAGTCTAAAAATTGTTTTCTGTATTTGAGTGTTTTTAGAAGGAAAAGTAATTAAAATTATTATTCTACCTCAACTACAAATTCAAAAATATATTAAAATATATTTTTAATATATTTTTACATTTAAATTATATAATTTTCACATTTAACATCTTATTAACTCTCCATTTTTCTCTTTTAATATATTTTTATATTTTTAATTTCCAAACAAGAAGGAAGAAACTTCTCTCATTTTTCTGCCTTTCCTTCCTCTCCCTTCCCCTTGAATCTCTTTCCTTCCCTTTCCCTCCTCACAAACAAAGCCTTAAATGTTTTTTTCCTCTACGTGTTGATGTGCTTTAGTGGATATTTTTGGCTCTTCGGAGTTACCTAGGTGATTTTGGAGTCTAGCAGATAGTCTATGTGTATATTTTCAAAGTTTTTCTTTGCGTGGGTACATCTAGTGGTGCTTTTGAAAAGGGAAATTATTATTATTATTATTATAATTATATTATTATTATTATTATTATTATTATTATTATTATAATTAATGCTTTCTTGGTTTTTTTACCTTCGGAAATGGTTGCATGAGATTGCCACCAAATGCAAAATTAGTTGGTTGATTGATTGGCATTATAGTATGAATTTTGTGATCGGGAATGAGCTTGTGTTTTCATTAAACATGGTGGACCTATGTATGCTTGAGGGTGTGCAAATGCACTTCCTAACTTTGAGAAAACTATAAATAAATCTCTTCAATTTTGTATTTTGTCCCCTCTAATTTTATATATTTGAACTCATTATCCCCTAATTTTTTTTATTTTCAAGTATAAGGTATGTAATTTATTTGATTTAATATTTTATGATTTTAACATTTATGCCTTTATTTTCATATTTTAATTGTAATTATTATTGATTTGTATTTTTTTAAATAAATTCCCCCATTGAGTTATGCCTAGGATCTGCTACTAATACAACTATTTTTTTGTTAGGCTTAAATATATTTTTCGTCCTTGCAAATTTTTTTCGTTTTTGTCCCTGCAATATTTTTTTTTCGTTTTAGTCCCTACATAATGTGTTTTGTTTTTCGTTCTTAAAGTGTTTTAGATAGTACTTTGAACAGTAAAAAAATTGCTTTGAACAGTGAAAAAATTTTGCAGGGGCTGTTGAAAGCTAGATCCACATGAGGTGTGTAATGCATAGCTAAAAAAACGCCAGTCACTATCTGAATGACTAAACAAATACCAGCTAACGAACCGAAGCCCCACCAATAACTAAGATTGCTCGGGGTTGGATAATCTATCAAATGTTGATTAAGTGTGGAGGATATAGGTTCTTTAAGAAGAGAGAATCGTTGGTTCCTCATTTTTTTCTCTTTCCTATCGTGACAACTCTGGTTCCCCCACCTTTTTTTCGTTCTGGGGCCCTACTTAAAAAAAAAAAAGAATCCATTATTGTAAGTAAGCCCCCCTTTTGCCTTGAAAGAATTTGGTTTCGCAACGAAAAAGAAAATTTGCAGGGATGAAAACGAAAAAAGCACTAAATTGCAGGGACGAAAAAAGTTTTTAAACCTTTTGGTTACAAGAGCTAAAATCTATAACAACTATTTGATGAAATGAAGATATTTATTTTTTTCTCTTTTTTTGCAGTAGATTTGTTTGTTATGCTCTTCTTTACATTGGATGGACGAAGCATGGATGTATGTGTGTATGTGGATACCATATATGGTAATATTGCATATTTGCCATTGTTGTTAAATGGTGGCTCAATTGCGGAATTGCATGGCAGATTTTTTACCAACTGCCATAGGCAATTTGTGAAGGGAGATCTGCCATAGGCTGCTATGGTATAATAACCAGGATAAAAAAAAAAAAAAAAAAAAAAAAAAAAAAAAAAAAAAAAAAAAAAAAAAAAAAAAAATTGGGTCTGTGAATAGTGCCGCGCTATTAGCGTGAGATACGGCGCCGTTAGCGTGGGAGACGCGCTTAAGTGGCGCGGTTAGCGCGGGTTATGGCGCGGTCAGAATGGCCCTGGAGACTCCCAGGTTCGCTCATTTGACGCGATTAGCGTCAGATATGGCGCGGTTAGCGTGGGAATGCTCCAGAAAGCCATTTCTTGCGCATTCTTGGCGCGGATAGCGTGGGGGATGGCGCTGTTAGCGTGGAAACGCGGGCAGGGGCCTATAAAAGGCCATTTTTACGGATTTTTGGGCAAAAACT
>PYAF01004104.1:424764-436074 GCA_007407185.1 Glycine tomentella | reverse complement strand
CAGGTGAGACGCAGGGAGAAGCTGAGAGATCCCAGGGCAAGAGGCCCATGCAGGGATAGATTACATGTATAAACCCTAGGCATAGTTGATGAGAGCATGTTGGCTCCATTCTTTTGTTACTTATGCCTATTGTTTTGTGGTTTTGTACCCTGAGGGGATTATATGTACATTTGTGTACAGAGGATGTTTTTTTTTTTTTGCTACTTCACCATGTATGATGTACAACTGATGTTATAATGACGTCATATTTTGTTTTGCTTCCAAACTAAATTGTTTATTTTGAAAATTGCTGCGCAAATGGATATAATGGAATGTTAACAAACCGGATGCATACGGGGCGTTACATATGGCATGTTTATATGGCAGAATTTTGGCCTTCCACCATCTGCCATTGATATTTGCATTGTAGTCTTGTCCTGTATAAGTTATGTTTGGTAAATGGTGATTCATGATTGTAGTCTGCTCTGTAAAAAATGAAATTCATTTTCACTCAAATGGTTGATGCCTCTGACATGTTGTGTATCTTAACCTAGCTAGCTGTAAAGTTTACCTTATTGTCTCAGAGACTGCTGTACAGTTGGAAGCTCTGGTTGGGGATCTTGAAGATGCTGCTCTGTTTGTCATTGCTCGCCACACAGGGAATATGTTTTCATTGAAGCTCTCGATTTCACCCATCTCTGAAGTAATTTTTGTTCCTTTTTTTAGTTAGTTTATAAATGTAGGTTGGAATATTATATTAGTCACTGATCATGGATTCTTATGCATGAATGTATTGTGCTGTAGGATGCTGCAACAAAACACGACAAGTTGCTTCAGGTTCAGGCCATAAAAGCCATGAGTGATATTGAAGAAGTATTGGTTGGTGTTGTGAAATTGCATCCTCAGTGGCATTGTCTTCTGAAGTCTGTTGACACTAGAGTAGATAAAGTCTTATCTGCTCTCCAGCCACAAGCTTTGGCAGATCATCGGGCTCTTCTCATCTCTCTTGGGTGGCCACAAAAACTGCTTCCATCGAAAAATGGAAGTGATCATATCACAAGCCTACCTAATCCATTAGTTCTTATGCAAGAAGATAAGAGAAGAAATTACTCTCGAAGTTTTATAGCTCTTTGTGCTTTGCAGCATCTGCAAAATAGAAGGGAAGAAAGACAGCTTAATAGTAATCTTATAAAAAGAGACACGCAGAATATACAGCTTTGGGCCATTGATGAATTAGTGTCTCCTATTGCGTCAAGTATGGAATACCATTTCACCAAATGGTCTGAGCAGCCAGAATATATGTTTGCTTTGGCGTATAAAGTTACCAGAGATTTTATTTCAGGAGTAGATGATGTCTTGCAGCCACTTATAGACAAGGCAAGGCTTATCAGTTGTAGTGCAAAGGATGCATGGGTCTCTGCAATGGTCCAAATGTTTTCTGGCTTTCTAGAAAAGAAAGTTTTTCGGTTTCTCACTGAAAGATACAAAGTAAAGCATTTGAAGCCTGATGTGTCGTCTTCATGGCTTCACCTTGTGGATCTTATCATTGCATTTGACAAAAAGATGCAATCCCTTCTCAATCTGGATACTTGTCTTTTGGCAGTTCCTGGGAGTTTTGAAGGGCTCTCAAGAGGCGTCTCAGTTCTATTAATATTTTGTAATAGGCCTGATTGGCTGAAGGTCTGGGCACAAATAGAGTTCAAAAATGCCTGGAAGAAACTTAAACCTGAACTGATAGAGGAGAAAGCGTGGATTACTTCTAAGAAATGTATATCTGGGATTGACACTGAGCAGGAATTTCTGCTATTGACTGTTGAGGATCACAAAGCTCCACCTATTGCAGAGTTTTTTTCTTTAAATTATTTGGGAAATGATTGAACGCTGCCAAACTATGCCATCCAGTTTATCACATGCACAATTTATTAGATTTACTGCAGGAAGATTCCTCTGGTATTTCTTTAAGCAATTACTTTTTCGGTTCAAGGCAACTGAATTGTGTATGGATAGTTCTGATGTTGTTGCCATAGTAAGAGTGTGTGGATTAATAAATGCTGCCAGATATATTTGGATTAAATTGCAAGAATGGAATGATGTTGTGGACTTTTTGGAGATGAAAATTGCGGAAAATGATTCTAGCAAGCCCACACAAGATGATACAATGGACAATGACTGCTTTTTTGACGAAGAAATAAGAAGCTTGTCTGAAATGGAAACCAACTGGCTTATGGAAATTATTGCAGTTGTTCCTCGACAGTTTGAAATGCTATCTTGGAAATATGTTCAAAACAATGATAGTTTTGAGGATGACCAAGATTATACAAATCCAGTAGAGGATGTTGATTTAGTAGTCTCCAATGATTTTGTTGAAGCTTTAGATGCTTTAGAAAGTTGGCTTCATACTGTGAAGATAAGTCTCAATAAAAAGGATTTCTTGGATTTGTGGAGAAGCATTGCTGAGGGGCTAGATCATTACATTTCATGCAGCATTGTCAGAAGTGGGAATTGGTTCTCTAAGATGGGCGTCAATCAATTTGAAGCTGATATGCAAGCACTAATATCTATATTTCAGCCTTATTGTGCTCGCCCACAAGCATTTTTTCCTTGTATTAATGAGATTCTTAAGCTTTTGAAACTGAAAAAAAAAAAGAGGTAAAGCTAATGCAAACATTTTTGTCAAACAATGAAAATGGATCAGAGTGTTTGCATCTTTATGGAATTTCTCATCTATCAGTTAATCAAATTCTTCAAGTTCTTAGATACAAAATTTGGGTTGGTTGATTTATACAAGAATGTGGTATGCCCTTGGACAAGGAAAAAAACTTTGTTTATAGTATACATAAATTATTGAAAAATTATACTGCAAATATTCCGTGTATAATTGGATAAGCACATGGAACATTGAATCCTAGACTCGAAGGCTGGTGATTAGTTGGTATATGAGAAGTTGAGAATTGTGATGCAGAGGGACAATTCACAATTGTTATTCTGCAGTGAGCTCCCCCCCGCCCCCCCTCTTCCACTGTTTCTTGCTTTGTCTGGGAGAAGTGAGATCTCCTCACAACATGCAAAGTTATCGACCACATTTCAGAAACCACCATTATTTAATAAAAAATTCTTGTATCTGATCCCCATCACGCAAACAGTGCTCTGAAATCACTGCATGTGCTGACTATGGACTTCTTGTTTCTTGTTAGCTAAATAAGGCCCTTGACAAAGCAAGTATTTGTTTTAACTTTGCAGCACACCCTTAATGTAATTAGCCCAAAGGAAAAAATTGTTGTAAGAGAATTGTATTTAACGTCAAAATCAATTACGAGCTGCAAAAAATGTGAACCAAACAACCTGAAAATCAATTACCAGCTGCAAAATCTCAGCTCTTAGTTTCTGGATATTAGTGAATTATATGTTTCTTTTTCTGTCATATAATTTGATGCATTTTTAGTGATTTCTTTTTTGTTTAAATTTTAAATTTTGGAAATTGTAGATGGGATGGATTCAGCTGAAATTTCAAAAGCTGTTGAACAAAAACTTTTTGAATGACCAAGCAAATAGAATATAAATACGTTGGTGAGGTTTGAGACATTGTTTCGAAATTCAAACAATTTGAATTATTCATTTCATCATTCATGTTTTCTTTGAAAATGATAGGAATATTTCAATACAACCAAGATGGGAGTGAATTGGTTGAACCTTGGTATTTAAAAATTTTATAATTAGAGTTTCCACAGGATTTTTATCACTTTAAAAATTGTTTTGAAACCAATAATCTTATATTCAATCAAATTCCTCTGTCAAGAAAATCAATAGACAATTGAAATCTTTCTGTGCAAATAATTTGATTCACAAACCAAAGCAAGAAGGAGATGAAGAGAAAAGATCAGCCACAATTTTTATACTGGTTCACTTCAAACACTATGAAGCTACATCCAGTTCTTCCACTCAACACTAGAATGGAGTTCTACTATTGCAAATTAATATTCTTACAAGATATTATAAGCCTCTCTTTATCAACCCTAGATAAAGTTCAGAGATCTAAAACACTATTAGATCCTTAGAGACCAACCCCACTGAGAACACTACTCAGTAACCCCTAGAGAAACACTATCTCTAGTTATCATGCAAGAAACTCATTTACAATAAGCCAATCTTTACAAAAATTGAATAACAGAGATACAACTTCAAAGTTTAAGGAAATAAGTCACCTGATGATCCAATGAATGATATACATATGAATGATTAAATCAGGTTGAAAGTTGAAAACAAATTCAGAACATTACTTCCTTAAAGCTTTGAAAAGAAACTTCTTGCTTTTGACATCAATTAACAACCCATAAATGTTTTTGAAAGCAAGAACTCCATGAACCAAGAGAATCACGAAAAAAATGTTTAGAAAGCCTTTGAATGCTCAGAATACGAATTGGTCAAGTTAGAAAAACAGCTGAACAAAGGTTCTATTTATAACAAACTTTTTGAACCGTTGGTAATCGATTAAATACGCTCCTGTAATCGATTATTTTGCTTATGTAATCGATTAATTCAAGACTGTAATCGATTAAGTTGTTCATCAATTTTCTGGATATGATTAACAAACAAAATAATCGATTATTACGACAAGTAATCGATTAAACCAGGAAGATGTATAAAACGTTTTTGAACTATGTAATTGATTACTACCTCTGGTAATCGATTAAGCCAGAAAGCTTCTTAACCATGAAATGTACTGGGTAATCGATTACGGATTTTGGTAATCGATTACGACAAAAAGCATGTAAGCATAGGCATATGATATAATCGATTACTGTCTTGGGTAATCGATTAAGACAGAAAGATGGTTTTTAGTTTTAGCTTATGTAAATCGATTACAATGTTCATCAAGGCAGTTTAAAAAGTGAATCAAGATAAAATAATCAATTAACCCGACACGTAATCGATTACATTGTTCTTGAAAAGATTTCCAGAATATACAAAGAACAAAATAATCGATTCTTTTCTTGAAATAATCGATTAAACCAGTAAGAAACTTATTTTTTCCAAAAACCTTTTGATTTGATTTAAAAACTTAAGCAATTTTATCAAAGCCTTGTGAACTTTATTTCTTAAACACACAGACTCAATGAATGATGTGAATGCAATGCACTTGGATCATCAGAAATGCTTTCTTCCTTTTACATTCAATCACAAATTAATCTTCAAGGCTTCATGGCATGTTGAAAGTTCAAAACCTTCCTTCTTGAATCAATTTATCCTTTGTGCTTCAAGTAGCTCCCCCTTAATTCAACAATCTCCCCCTTTTTGACTTTAAACATGCCAAATTTTTAATTGAATAGCATTGGGTCTTGTGATTAATTTGAGGAAGCATCAAAGTATTTATCTAAGCTTTTCACACCTGAAAATCAATCAATACCTTTCCAAGAACAAGTGTTAAAAGCTTCTGTGATTGACTTAGCATTCATTCACATGATATATTAATATAAGACAATCATTTTTAATAGTTATCTCCCCCTAAATTTCTCAAATTATGCAGACCAAATTTTGCTTAAAAACGTTCACAAAAACAGGGGCAAACAGAACAAAAACAGGGGCAAACAGAGGAGTATGCAGAGCATGTCACAATTCATCATAATTCAATTTTTCTCCCCCTATTTGGCTTTTTAAAGTCAAAAAATGCAAGGCACAGCGGATTAAAGTAAACTGAATCATAATATTGCATTAATATTGGAGAGAAATTACAAATTGAAGTAAACAAAATAAACATAACATAGAAATTTAAGACTCAAAAGTCTTCTGACTCATCCATCCTAAGTTGTGCTTCAATGGCATCTAGCCTATCATTGATCTCTCTAAAGGCTCCTTGAGTTTCAGCTTTAAATTCATGATGCATGCTGAGTAACCCATCCATTGTGAGGACCCTGGAGTCTGGCGCGATCAGCGCCAATGAGTTCCAAAGGGTCATTCCTCTGGGGGTGCGGCGCGATCAGCACCATGGGTGACGCGGTCAGCGCCACTAGTGCCCTAGAAAAGCTGTTTTCTCTGGATTCTGGCACGGGTGGCGCCATAGGTGGCGCGGGTGGCGCCGTAAGTGGCCTAGAAAAGTAATTCCCTCTGGTTTTCTGCGCGGTTACCGCCACAGGTACAAGGGAGTTTGGCGCGGCTAGCGCCAGAGTGGCACGGTTAGCGCCACAGGTGCAGGGAGCTTGGCGCGGTTAGCACCAGAGGTGGTGCGATCAGCGCTGGACCTCAGACGGGGCAGGTATAAGAGGCATGGTCGTGATTTCTGAAGGCCAAAAGCCTTTTTCTTCCTCCTCAGCCCCTTTCCTTCATTGTTGAGCTTGGGAGCTCCATATCTTCACCAAACCTCAGTAAAACACCTTCTACCAAACATAAAACTTGTTGGAAACCACATTGTGAGCTTGAATCCTTCATCCTTTTCCCCTAAAACCCACTCAACGGAGAAACCCCTTTCTCTAGAGAGCTTCGAAAAACTCGAGTTCGGTGAGGAACAGAGGCGATTCACGGACACCCAAGCTAGGGGAAGTGGTCCACGGGTCTTCCCTGTCGTCTTTGAGGTAAGAGACTCGAGTTTCACCGTTTAATTTGTGAGTTGGGGTTTGAGATGAATAGTGATCCACTGTTGCTAGAGCTAGAATTAGCCTTGGGTCCTTTAGAAAAGTATGTTTAGAACGTTGTTGTGATGAAGGATTAGCTTTCAAATGTTAGTTTCATGGACATTGATTCTTGGCTCTGAGAAATGCATGTGTTGGTATTTTGTTGGTTAATTGATGATTATAAACCATGCATGAGCCTTGATATTTGCTCTAGATGTGCCTGAGAGGCTATGTGAACGGCCACATTGTGTGAAGGAAATCGTTCAAATCACTTTGTGAATTCTTGAGTTTGGCCTGAATAGAGTTTGAGCTCTTTGTGTTGGCTTGTACCGAGTTTTGCGGAGACTCTAGTGCCGTGGCTAGGCCGAGATAGACCACTGAGGGTCTATGTGTTGTTAATGTCTTGGTTGGTCTTGATAAACCTTAAGTTAGAGGACTTAGAGGTTTTGGAAAGGAATGAGGTTCCTTTCATGGTGACGGTTGAGAACCGCGTGATATGCTTATGCCTTGTGAGGTTGCTTTGGTTTTGATTTGAGTTTGTGTGCCTTGTATAGGGCATGACACCGAGGGTGTCAGTGGCGTAGACCACCGTTCAGGGACCGAACCGCAGAGCACGGCTTTGCCAGGTAAGTTCTTGGCTCCTTGGGGATGTTTCCCACTGTTGTGTTCCACTATACTCCGAGGGAGTGATGGTTGCATTCATGATGCATGCATTAAATGGTTGTTTCTTGCTCATAATGATATGTATGCATGATTTTATGCCTTGTATGTATGGATACCTGTGATTAGATCTTCTGACCAGTTAGATAGATATGGACCTCCCTAGGAGAAGAGCGCACCTCCTAGTTTGGTTTGCTCTTGGGTGATGATGATCCCAGGGTGATGATGATCCCTTAAAACCAAGAGATAGGTGGTCTCGTCGCGGCTGAAGCCTATTCTCGGAGGTGTCATATACGTGCGTCCATGCGTAAGGGGTAGCTCCCGATGGGATGGCACGGGTGTGAGTTCCGGTCTCACACTGAGGTTTGATGCTGATGATGATTCATCGTGGCGGCGTAGTTCCGCAGTATACATTAGAGCTAGATGACTTGGCTATATATTGTTATAAGGGCCGGGAGGCCAGTGTTTGTGATGCCTTGATGACGTGTGTCATGGAAAGTGAGCCAGGGTGGAGGAGATGCCTCCAAGGACCCTGAGCTTACAGAGATGTGTATCTCACCCCATGTGGGGATTATGTTTTGCAAGCGACTCTGACACCAAAGCTGATGGTTCCCAGGGCAGAAGGCCCCAGTAGGGATAGCTGTTGCAGCGTGTTGCGAGCTGGGAAGCTCTTTTGTTATGTTGATATACCTTGTACCCCTGTAGAGGGAAGATATATGCGTGTGTGCATATATAGTAGTTATGTTATGTTTTGTACATGGACTGTATATTTTGCATACCCTCGTGTGAGGAAGGATCTTTGAGATCAAAGCACTCGGATGCTTGTTCTTTTGTATAGACACTGCGAGTGTCAGATGGTACATATGTACATAACCTGTTTGAGTTATGCAATTGTGATTCCTTCTGTTTCAGTTGATTGTGATACTTGTCGTTATCTGCCTATGTTTATGTTATTCTGGATCAGCAGGGGCTTGTGTTGTGATGTGATTTTACATACCATACATAATGTATCAAGAAATATGGTTTTGAAAACGCTTCTGTGGTGGATATGAATTGGTTTTGTATTAATTACTGCGCTTATCTGATTAAATAATATGTTAATACGCCGGATGCATACGGGGTGTTACATCCATCTTGCTCAGCATGAGAGATTCAAATTCAGTGTAGAGAGGTTGGTTAGGATCCCTTGAGTCTTCAGAGGTGTCCTCTTGAACACCAGCATCAGCAGGATTAGGTTGTGGCATTTGTAAGGGCACTTGTGGTTGTTGCCCTGCCATCACCCATCCATCTGGTGTTTTAACCAATCCAAGCTTGGTTAAATGCTTCTGTTGGATAAGAATGTTTGAGGAGTTAGTATTGTCTACTACCTCATTGGTCACATCAATATTGAAGTAATCAATAAACCTTGACACAAGAATTGGGTAAGGGAAAGGATAGTTTACAAGTCTTTTGGATTTTAACATAATCTCCTGAAAAATAATGACCCAATTCATGGGTATAGAGTGCTTCAGACCATACACAAGCTGAAGGTCTTCATCAGTTGCTTGGGCATGGTTGGTTCCCCTTGGGGTGAGGACATAGGTAATAATATAATGGAGCAATCTGTCCTCAGGGGTCATGGGGCCAGTTCCCAACCTATTCCTGAGTTGCATGTCAGGGTTAGTGAGCATACCTCTATAGGTATCTATTTTACTGTAACCCTCATGATTTTCTTCAAACTTTCTCTCCCCCTCACACACTACCCCAGCAACTGTTTCCCAAATTTCAAGAATTATTATCATCTCAACTCCTTTGACAACAGACTTAATTTCCCCACTCATAGACCCTTTGATACAGGTATAGAAAACCTTTACCAAGTCAGGGTAGTAGGTTCCCTTCATCTCTACAAATGCCCTAAGGCCTTGGTTTTCTACATGGCAGGAAACAGAAATCCTTCCTTTGTGAACCAATCTAGGCTAAGGTATTTTGGTGAACTTATAGGCTTAGTTGCAAAGAACTGCAAATAGTTTATCCTATCAGTCTCTTTGTTGAACCAAATGTCCAACCTATTTGGGGGTGGTTGAGGCTGTGGATTAGATGAGGACTCTCCTATTTTCCTTTTACCAGTCCTACTACGTTTTGGAGTAGACATTTTAGGTATACAGCATAAGATTGCAGAGAACTAAGACACAAAGAAAAGGATCAAGAGAAGATGGAGATATTGGTGCAAAGACAAATAGTGATGCAATGCATGTATTTATAGATAAAATTAAGCACCAACGTTCAATTTATTCAAAAATATAGCTGTTATAGGCAGTTAATACAAATCAATGATGATTAGATACGAGATTGATTGGATTGAGCAGTTACCAAATCAGAAGTCAGAAATCAAACAACAGCGTAAATAATCGATTAAAATGTAGTGTAATCGATTATTTCATACATTGCAAGAACAAAAATACAAACATGGTAATCGATTATCTCGTCAGGTAATCGATTATTTGCCTATTAGTCAGATGTAGAAGATTACATGTAATCAATTATATGCCAATGTAATCGATTATATTATGGATTTGGAATTTTTGCAAGAATCAGAGCTTAGTGTAATCGATTATCCCGTAAGGTAATCGATTATTCCAGAGAGACAGTTACTTCTAATAATGAAGGTAATCGATTACAAGTCTTTAGTAATCGATTATTCCAGTGAGACATGCAATCATTTAGAGAATTTTAATCAATGTAATCGATTATCCCGATGTGTAATCGATTATTCCAGAAATAGTTGAAATATGGCAATGTTGAGAATAATCGATTACTATATATATGTAATCGATTACATGAGCACAAATTTCATACTGAATGTGATTTTTAATGCTTTTAATCGATTAACCCGTGGTGTAATCGATTATTTCAGTACGTTTAACAAATACAGAGCACTTAGCAGCTTTTATGCAAGTTTCTAAACAATCATACATACTTGTGACATTTTGGCTGTGATTCATCACACAAAACACATATAGAACAAGCTAGTTTATGTTACTTTCATCTAGAATACCTAGCATGTTTCTTAGTGTATAAAATCTATCCTTTGATAATGGTTTTATGAATATATCAGCAAGTTGGTTATTTGTGTCAATGAATTCTACCTTTATGTTACATTTTTGAACCTGATCCCTGAGGAAATGATGTCTGATCTCAATATGCTTTGTCCTTGAATGCATTATTGGATTCTGATATGTTTATAGCACTTGTATTGTCACATAACAGAGGAATTTCATTCAGTTCTACTCCATAGTCTTGCATTTGTTGTTTTAGCCACAAGCTTTGTGCACAACAACTTCCAGCTGAGATATATTCAGCTTCAGCAGTAGACAATGCAACACAAGATTGTTTCTTCCAGTGCCATGAGATTAATGAACTTCCTAGAAGATGACAAGTGTCACTTGTGCTTTTTCTATCTAATTTGCACTATGCAAAATCAGAATCAGAATAACCAATAATATTGATAGAAGCATCTTTTGGATACCAAAGACCAACTCTAGGTGTAGCTTTGAGATATTTGAGGATCCTTTTTACAGCAGTAAGATGAGACTCTTTGGGATTTGCTTAATATCTTGTACATAAGCAAACACTGAGCATTATATCAAGTCTACTAGCTGTTAGGTAGAGCAAAGATCCAATCATTCCTCTGTACTTAGACTCATCAACTTTCTTTCCACTTTCATCTGAATCAAGATATGTTGATGTAACCATGGGTGTTGCAGCATCCTTGCTTTTCTCCATCTCAAATTTCTTGATAATTTCAAGACAATACTTGGATTGATTGAGAAAGGTTCCATTCTTCAATTGCTTTACTTAAAGTCCAAGGAAAAATGTTAGTTCACCCATATTGACATCTCAAATTCTTTCTGCATAGCTGATGAAAAATTCTTACACAACAAGTGATTAGTAGAACCAAAAATTATATCATCCACATAAATTTGAACCAATAGGAAATCATTGCCATGCCTTTTGATAAACAAGGTTTTATCAACATTGCCCCTTGTGAAAGATTGTTCAAGCAGAAATTTGCTTAACCTTTCATACC
>PYAF01004104.1:404658-424664 GCA_007407185.1 Glycine tomentella | reverse complement strand
CTTACTATGATTCCACTTTCATCAAGTTTATTTCTGAAAACCCATTTTGTGCCAATGGGTTTAAGAGAAGATGGTCTAGGAACAAGTTCCCAAACTTCATTCCTCTTAAACTGATTAAGCTCATCATGCATTGCATGCATCCAATGTTCATCATTCAAGGCTTGATCAATGTTCTTAGGTTCAATTTGAGAAACAAAAGACATATCACAACATAGGTTCTTTAATGAGGATCTAGTAGATACTCCCTTTGAAACTTCACCTATGATGTTGTCAAGTGATAAATCTCTTGTTGTTCTCCAATCTTTAGGCTTTGAACAGGAGTTGTGGGTTTTGCTTCAGCACTTGATTCTACATCTTTGGTTGAGGATTTGTCCATTCCAATAAATTCTTCCAGCTGTCCTGCATCACCATCAATCTCTTTTTCCTCCTTAGAGGGATTAGTTTCATCACAAATCACATGTACAAATTCTTCAATGCACATTGTTCTCTTATTGAATACTCTATAAGCCTTGCTATGTAATGACTATCCAAGGAAAATTGCTTCATCTGCCTTAGCATCAAATTTTTCAAGTGATTCTTTCCCATTGTTCAATACAAAACACTTGCTGCCAAATACTCTTAAATGAGAAATGTTAGGCTTTCTTCCTTTGTATAGCTCATAAGGAGTTTTTTTTAAAATAGGCCTTATAAGAAATCTATTCAAAGTGTAACATATAGTGCTTACAGCATCAGCCCAAAAATACTTAGGTAAATTTGACTCATTAAGAAGTGTTGTAGCTCCTTCCTCAAGAGATCTATTTTTCCTCTCCACAACACCATTTTGTTGGGGTGTTCTTGGAGCTGAAAAATTGTGATTAATTTCATTTTCCTCACAGAATTTTTCAAAATGTTCATTTTGGAATTCACCACCATGATCACTTCTTATTGAGACAATTTTACAACATTTCTCATTTTGAGTAAGCTTAGTCATTTTTCTAAAAGCAAGGAAAGCATCACTCTTGGATTTCAAAAACAGAGTCCAAGTGTATCTAGAGTAATTATCCACAATCACAAGTCCATAATAATTCCCACCTAAACTCATTGTTCTAGAAGGACCAAATAAATCAATGTGGAGAAGTTCAAGTGGTCTAGAGGTGGAAACAATGTTTTTACTTTGAAAAGAGTTCTTTGTTTGTTTCCCCTTTTGACAAGCATCACAAAGTTTGTCCTTCTCAAACTTGAGTTTTGGTAACCCAATTACTAAATCTTTTCTAATGAGCTTGTTCATGTGATGCATGTTTATGTGACTTGCTCTTCTATGCCACAGCCAAGATTCGTCAATGTTGCTTATGAGACAAGAAGATTTATGGAAAAGTGCATGATCAATTGAAAGAACATATATATTACCTTTCCTTTTACCTATATGCAGAACCTCACCATTTTTATCATCAGAAATTATGCAGCATTCTTTGTTGAAATTAACTTTAAAGCCTTTGTCACACAGCTGACTAATGCTTAATAGATTGTGCTTTAAACCATCCACATACAACACATTTTTGATCTTTGCTTTGAAGCTGTCTCCAATATTACCTTCTCCAATAATCTTCGCTTTATTATTATCTCCATAGGTGACATATTCTCCTTCCTTGAGAGTTAAATTTGAAAGTAGGGACATGTCTCTAGTCATGTGTCTAGAGCATCCACTATCAAGATACCAAGTTGAAGATCTAGCTCTTAAACACACCTGCAAAATTCAAATCAGATTTCAAGGGAAGGTACCCAATTGAAGTTGGGTCCATAGGGGTTAGCATTTTTCTTTCTTTTAGGAATCCAAATGCAATCACCATTCGGCACATAGAATCTCCTAGCATATCATTTAAATGATGTGTGCCCCTTTTCCATACAATAGTTGCAAGTGACAGATTTTGAGGTTTATCCAAATCCAGAATTTTGATTGACTCTTGAGTTCCTTTGCCACTTTTGATTCTTCTATTTTGGAGGTACAAAAACTATTTTACCAATTGATTTTGAACCATATTTATACCTCAAACCAGAAGTATCTCCAGCATATCTTTGCACACTTAACATTTCAGCCAAGTTGCATTTTCGCTTGTAAAATTTTCTCAAGAGATCAATTAAATCACTGTTTTCAGCTAAAAGCAACATATGTTTTTCACCTTGACTTTGTTTATACTCATCAAAATCCTTTTGAAGCAATTTATACTTATCAACATTGCTAGAGGAAGAAGCACACACACATCCATTCAATTTGTAACTTGAAACAGTTTTTCATTTTCTTCTTTCAAGTTGCAAATCTCATTTTGCAATTCAGTAATTTTTTCAATATGCCATCTAAGATTTCCTCTGAGCCTATTATTGGATTTTGCAAGTTTTTGGGCTTCCTTATGCATTTCTTGAAAAGCATGAATAGCTTGATCAAGTTCAGAATTTACCTCATCTTCATCACTTAGCAAATCATCATCATCTTCATTGATGATGGAAGTGAGACACATGTTAGCTTCTTCATTTTCTGTGGAAGAATCTGAAGTTGTTGACTCATTATCTTCCCAAGCTATGTATGCTCTTTTAGCTTTCCCTTCCTTTTTCAACATGCCCTCTCCTTGTTGTTTCCTCAAGTAGATTGAGCACTCAGATTTGATATGGCCTGGCTTGCCACATTCAAAGCATGTGAAATTGTTGTCAATCTTCTTGTTGAGGTTGTTGTTGTTGTTGCTGTTTTTGCTATCTTTGTTGAACTTTTTGTTCTTGTTCTTCTTCAGAAATTTGCTGAACTTTCTGACCACCAAGTTCACATTATCTTCATCATCCTCTTCACTTGTTTCCTCTTCTTTTTCAGCTTTTAAAGTTACAGCTTTCAAGGCAATGCTTGTTGTTTTCTTCTCTGCATCTTCACAAGATGTTAGTTGAGACATTTCAAGTTCATATTCAAGAAGCTTACCAAACAATGCAGCCATAGAGATCTTTCATAGATCCTTGGACTCCTTGATTGCTGTAACCTTTGGTTGCCAAGGTCTTGTCAAACACTTCAATATTTTGATGTTCAGTTCTTCAGTGTCAAAGACCTTTCCAAGACCCAAAAGATGATTTACAATATGAGTAAATATGTTCTGCAGCTGAGAAATGCTTTCATTAATGTTCATCTTGAACATTGCATACTCATGGATCAAAGCATGCTTCCTTGATCTTCTAACTTCCTCAGTTCCTTCATGAGTAATTTCAAGCATCTCCCACATTTCTTTAGCACTGTTGCATCTTACAGTCCTGAAAAATTCATCAGAGGAAAGTGTAGATGTGATCATATTTTTTGCTTTAAAATCATATTGTGCAGCCCTTTGTTCAGCCTCAGTCATCTCATCCCATTCTTTGGGAATCAATTCATCTACCACTATTTTCTTTGGAATAAAAGGACCCTTCACTATTGCATTCCATGCTCCTGGGTCATTTGATTGAATAAAGATCTTCATTCTATTTTTCCAAAATCTGGAATGTTCCCCTTCAAACATAGGAGGTTTGTTTAAAGAGGCACCCTCCTTAAAGGTTATTTGTGAAGTATTCATATTTCTTTTTGAAAAGAAAAAGTGATCTTGAGTAACTTTCAAGAACAAGCTCTTGATGCCAATTGAAAATGATAGGAATACTTCAATACAACCAAGAGGGATTGTGTTAAATACACTACAAATTTCTAATATACTATATTTGAATAGTGTGCGGACGAAAATGTCCTTCGCGATTTGAAGGTTACGGATTCTGTAATCTTTATACGGATTATCGAATCCGTAAGGTTCTTATGGATTCGGCAATCCATATGCATTTTTTTTAAGTAATATGGATTGGGCAATCCGTATGGTCCATACGGATTGGGCCAATCCGTAAGTAAGTTTTTTTTATAAAAAAAGTTAAAATAATGGCACATGCAAGTCTCGAACCTGTGACCTTCAAGTTATTAAAGCGATCCTCCAATCAACTGAGCTAATAAGTCAATTATGCTAAAAAATAATCAATGTTGATACATATAATACTAAATTTTTAATGTATATTTAATACAAATATATGTTTACATAATAAATTATGTTAAGAATATTAAAGTAATAACATGAAAAATAACTCAATAATCAAAATAAAATTCAAATTAAATTAATTATACATAACTCATTAATTGATAAAATTAAAATAAAAGAGAATCCAATTTGATAGGATCATAACTAACAATTATCCTAATTGATAAAATAAAATAATATCCCTAATTAATAAAATAAGAATTTGAAATAGGAAAAGATAAAGAAGTTAGATAAACTAAACAATTAAAGATTTAGATATGTGTAATAAATATATATTAAAAAATTTAGTATTATATGTATCAACATTAATTTTTTTTAGCATAATTTACTTATTATCTCAGTTGGTTGGAGTGTCGCTTTAATTACTTGAAGGTCACAGGTTCAAGACCTGCATACGGATTGCCCAATCCGTATTACTTAAAAAAAAACGCATATGGATTGCCAAATCCATAAGGTTCTTACGGATTCGGCAATCCGTATGAAGGTTACAAAATTCGTAACCTTCAAATTGAGAAGGGCTTTTTTGTCTGCACACTGTTCACATATAGTGTATTAGAAATTTGTATAGTGTATTTAGCACAATCCAGTCAAGAGTGTAACCTAGTGGCCCAATTCAAAAAAATGTGAGGAGTAAGAGGGATTTTGGGCTTAACTGGTTACTATAGAAAATTCATGAAGGATGGTGGGAAAAAAGTAAGACCATTAACTGATCTTACCAAGAAAGAAGGGTTTCCGGTGGAGTCCAAAAGCACAAATTGCTTTTGAGCTCTTGAAAGAGAAGTTAACAACTGTACTTGGTCTGCCAGATTTTACTCACAGGTTTATCATCTAGGGTGATGTATGACAAGGAATCTAGGTGATCCTTATGCAAAATGAAAGATCTATCACTTCTGTAAATAAGACTTTGAGTGAGAGGAATCTTTCTGAGTTAGCATATGAGAAAGAGTTTATGGCAATAGCTTTGGCCATTCAACATTGGAGGTTATACCTATTGGGAAGACAGTTTACAATGTGCACAGACCAGAAAAGTCTGAAACAATTGTTGCAACAGAGGATTTCTTCCATTGACAAGCTGAATTAGGCAGCCAAGTTGCTTGGATATCAGTTTGACATCTTGTATAAACCGAGGGTTGAAAATTGAGGGACGATTAGGGATGACAATGAGTAGGGTCTGGGTAAGATCCTATAATACTCGTTCCCATACCCGTGTTTTAAAAGAAATACCCGTATCCAGTTCCATATCCACGTCGGTAGCAACTTTAATCCTCATCTAGGTACCTATATAATCATATCTGCACTTACGACCCACACTTTACTTATGTATAAATTTAATAAAATCAATAAAAATATATTAATTAAAATTAATGCAAGTAAATTAAAAATTTACTCTTAAGTAACTCAAATATAATATTAAAAGCATCCACACATAATACTACTTATGGTCCTATATATAATAAACAATTATCTAATTCATCAAGATCAATACAAGTAATTAAATTAGTTAATTTGTCATAAATTTTAATTTTATTTCAATACTATCCATGACATTAAATGGTTTGAGAAGATTGTTATTTTTCAAAGATAATTTTTTAATCAATGAGTATACATTATTTTGTTGATAGCTCCATAAATGCACTCGCTTTCACGGGAAAATGAGTGCAATAGACCTCATAGTTAATTATGGGTAAAAAGAAAATTTAGCATTAAAGTAATATTGTGTTTCTTATAATTAGGACCAAGAAAATGTTGCATTTTATTTCTTATATATAGGAGTGGAGATAGTATTAAAAACAAGCAAACATAACAATGATTTCTCCAAACTTAAGTCATAAATAAACAACATTAAAAATATAATAATGAAGTATCAAACACCACAAAATACGGTTCACAGTTGGAAGTCAATTTAAAAGAAATTGTCAACAAAATCATAAATTTATAGATAAAAGTAAATAGTAGTTCAATATTCCTATATAGAATGTGAAACAAATTTATATAACGATGTCGAATTAAGATTCTTTATTATGTATTAGATTGTTATTGCAAGTCATAAAATTAGAAAAATATAATTATATATTATAGAAAAATATATGTATAATATAAATTATTTATTTAAGTATAACATATTTTTATTACATTAATATGTAAAATATATAACACATATGTGTGGAGCAAGATGGATACTATACCTGCGCCCATCTTTAGTTCGAATAAGTGGATAATTATCCTATCTGCTTATAGATATATGTATGATTTGAATCCATTTTACTATCCCTAAGGGCAATGCTCTCTCTTGGATAAATGAAGGAGAATTATGTTTTCTACTGTATTGTCTACATGGGTAGACAGTAACTGTGTGGTACATGAAGTTCATAAGGTGCTACTTTGCTGAAAATTATTGAAGATTTGCAGAAGGGGATAGGATCAAGATCAGGTTTTTCTTATAGAGGTGGTCTTTTGTTTTACAATTAGCAAGACACCTGTGCACTCGCACGGTGTATTTTTATTTAGACGCATATTCAAAATACATCAATTTATAAAATTAAATATTTTTATTGAGATAAAAATAATTAACTAATTAAAATTTCCGAAATAGTAGAAAGATTGAGAGAGAGTATTCAAATAGAAAAATATATATTTAGTTATAGTATCAAATATATTTTTAATTTTATTTAAAATATTTATAAAATTATATGACAAATTTATCATGTATAAAAATTTAAAAGGGATTTAACTTGTGTTAAATTTAATATTCTCAATTTTAAAATATGAAATAATAAAATAAATAAATTATTTTGCAACTATATTGTAAACCAAAAATTTAAATTTTATAATATTACAGTTTATAAATAGTATTTTGAATAATTTAAAATGTAAAATTAGTTAAATTAGATGCAAACTATTGAAATCAATATTACTTAAAATAAATTATTATTTTAATCTAAAAAGAAAATTTATATTTCATTAGCACTTATGTAAAATGTGTTATTATATGTGTTTAGTATTATCATCCTCTTGTGAGAAGAAAATATAATAAGTTATTAACTATTAAAATCTCTAATATGGGTATTTTTTTTAATTAACATAATCATGCAATATATATATATATATATATATGTCCAAATATTTTGATCAAATTTTCATTATGGATTTATAATGATGTTATATGTCATAAGTATATTAAAAATAACTATAAAACAAAGTTCATTTCATATTTTTTAATTTAGAGTAAAATTATATATTTTAAAAAAAGAATAATATAATATGCATTTATTTCAGATTAATTCTGAATATATTTATATTTTAGATTTAAGTTTATTATTCCATAATTATGTATTTGATCAAATAAATTATAAATTAGATCAAATAAACTTATTCATTTGATTAATAATATCTAATCTATAAATTAAAAAAATATTGTTTATATAATTCAACATAGTTATTTAGCTTATTTATTTCTATCTCCAAAATTTTATATTTTTTTTGGCGAACCTCCAAAAAGTTAATGTCGTTGGATACTGGATATGTGGTTAAATTAAACACTCCATGAAAAGGATTTGTGTCCGTAATGATGATACCTAACTTGAAGATATTTGTCTTATCTAATTGATACATATTGACTCTATGATAATTTTTTTTATTATATTGTTTATGAAGTAATTTAAAAAAATAATGAAATATATTAAATAAATTAATTTATATTTATAAAATATACATAAATTAATATGAACCAAAAAATATGCATAAATTTAACATTATTATATAATAACATGAATAAAAAATCTTCATATATGAATTTATTAAACATAGAATTAAAGTATTATTTTGGGATAAATATATTAAATAATTACATTAAAATTATTTTTTAGTATAAAAAATTCAACATAAAAAAATAATGTTACTCAACATAATATTTATTTATAAAATTATTTAAATTACATTTTTAATTCAAATATTAAAACAACATAAAATAAATATTGAAATTTATAATATTATTTTTTACAGCATTTATAGTATTATTATAAATCAACGAATTTATGTATCATTTAGTATAAATAAAAATTTCATATTAAATTTAGAAAATATTAATAATATAGATAAATAAAAAGAAAAACATTAAAAGAGTAAAAAAGAAAATAACTTGAATAAGTAAAAATAAAATAAAAGGAAAGAAAGGAAAGAGAAAAAAAAAGTAAAATAAAGAACAAGGAGAAGAATGAACGTAAACAGAAAAAATTAAGAAACAAAGAAAGACAAATTGAGTAAAGATAGATAATAGTAAAAAGGATTTTCTTTACCTATATAGATAGATAATAGATAAAGGTGTTGTTGATGTTGATATAGATAGATAATAGAATAGAAAAGTAAAAAAATTAAAAAGAAGTTAATAAGGTTCTACTTTGCTGATTTTTTATCTAACCATGATATTGTTACGAAGTAGTCTCATTGAAAGTAGTGATTAATCATTGTTGGGAACTATGAACCCAAATAACGTATGTATTCCCCTCCCAACATAGTCTATTCCATATTCAACTGTTGTTGGTACTTTGCTGAAAATTATTGAAGATTTGCGGGGCCAAGACTTAGGTTTTCTTATACATAGTTTATTCCATACCAAGGATCAGTCAGGATTTGAACCTTGGACCACTTGGTTGAGAAACATAAGTCACTATAACTTGTACCAACTATTGTTGGTATTTTGTTGAAAATTATTGAAGATTTGCATAAGGGGGTAGAGTCAAGACCTGGGTTTTGTTATAGAGGTGATTTTTTGTTTTACAATGACATATTAGTTATCGTTGTGTCTTCCTTGTTATTGCAACTTGCAAGAATTCCATGCCACAACGTAAGGGGGACGTTTGGGTTTTTACGAACTTAACAACAAAATAGCAATCAATTTGTATCGAGTAGGAATGAAGTGGACAATGATCCTGATTTTGTCAAGGTTGAGTTTGTACTATGCTTTGTTTCTCAATATAAATATAGAGAAAACAAGGTTGAGTTTGTCATTTCCATTCATAATTTTTCTTAACATGGTATCATGAGCTTGTTAGAGAAAACCTTGATCTTAACTCACCCCCCCCCCCCCCCCCAAAAAAAAACCAGCTTTTTGTTTTGTGGGTGTGTGTGTGTTGTGACACCCTTTATCCCCACATAGATCTACTTATAGAAATAAGGTGAATAAAATATAATATTTATATTTTAACAAAAACTTTCTTATAAGATAAAAGGCATCACATAACTTCAACACTTCAAAGTTATTGCATAGATAAATAATATATTTTAAACATATTGACTCTCCAAAGGTCATTTAAAAAAATATAACTAAACTATTAGAATTAAAAACAAAAGTCCAAAGTGGAAATAACCATAATTTTGGTTCTGATGTCACAACCTATCAGAGCATTAGAACCCATAAAGAAAACATAAAGTAACAACTACTAGTTGAGATTAAGCTTCTCCTCAAGAACCATCCTCAACATGGTATTGAACCTCACCTGAAAATGGCAATTAGCCCAAATACAAACAAGACAAGCAAACAGAGAAATGAAATACATCTCACCACATATATCAGTGAAAGGCTTAAATGCAATTATAAAAAAAAATGTATCTTAACATGTGGCAAACACTTTTTATACCATTTTCACATAACCATATACGTTCTTAAAGACACACATGCATTATAATGCAAATTTAACTTATAACTCTATATGCATGTAGTACCAGATAAAAATATTTCGAAAGAAGCTTAGGAGGACATGTAATTGCTAGATTTTCACACCATGAGAAACCTGACAACACATTCACTCATATGAGACTTCCGACTGCACATCAAAGTTATCCATTTTTGCAAGAATACTCTAACCCATGAGATCAACACAAGACACATTGAGATCCCAAACTGGATAACACACTAATAACAGAGTCATACACAACAAGAAAAAGGTTGATTACTAACGAATTCAAATCCGTTGGAATTTCAACGTTTTTGACAAATATTTACTAATGTATTTAAATTCGTTGGTAAGTTTTTTTTTTTCCATTGGAATTAAAAATGTTGGAAATTTTGTATTTAGCGATGGATTAGAGTTGGTCGGTAACTTCATTATCCATCGACATGTGTTTCCAACGGAAAAGTTGTCTTTTTTTTTTCAAATTTAGCGACGGATGTTACCGACAGATATTCCATCGGCAATAAAATTCATGGGTAAATTTTTATTATCATGCTTAAAGTTGCTAAATATTATTGTTACTATTGATTAAAAAAGTTTATAAAATATATTTTAAAACAATTATCACACTGAAAATTCAAAACATGATAAAATCACAAATTAATTTTATCATTTCTAAGTCTTGATGTTGTGGTACGTTGTCGAGTCTTATATAATTTTAGACCTCTAGCCAAGTAGTATGATATAAAAATAGATGTCTTAATTATTATTTAAAGGTATTATACATACATACATATATATATATATATATATATATATATATAAAATTTAATGTTAAACAACCCAAGTCTCTATTGAGTATTCATATGTGAAAACATAACAAAATTGTTCAATGTTATCTCTTTTATGTTGAGGAATGACATTAATTCTTTGATGCTTGTTAATGTACTTGAATTCTAGCTACATGACCAATTTTAGGTTGCGATTGAAACAACTTGGTTTTTTTTCATTTTTGTAGGTTTCAGGTATTGATTGATGAGAGCATGTCATTACAAAGGATGAGAAGAATGCTAGGAATAGCTTATGCGCATTCAACGTTCTCGTGCCATCTCGAGCTCAATTATGTTTTGTGATTTTCTTATTTTTGTGTCTGACCCAATCTCTAGGTGAAGGAAAACCAAGTAACAAATTCTCTGACCAAGACAAGGCTAATATTAATGATTATCAACTTTTGAGTTTGGATATCCCTCCAACTTCTACCTTCCATCTTTCTTTAGCTAACATAACTAGGGTGACTTTCCCCGTGTATATATAGTTTCTTTACAGAAAAATCCTATTTTCTTCTTTGTTGTAACTACCAATGTAGGTTTTAGGTATTTGTTAGGTCATTGCAAAAGAAGAAAATATTGTTAGGAGTGTCTTATGCAAATTCAACTCTTCTTGCGTCATCTCAAATCTTATTTGTGATAATTGTGAACATTAATAATTTAGAACATATTGTCATTAGAGTGTTTGAAAATTATTAAAATTTAGAAAATTAATAAGATCATCTAATTGATTTATTAATGGAAAATTAATATTAAAATGTTTGAAAATAATTAAATTTTGGGTGAATTTAAAAATATAAAAAAATATATATTTTAAACCATGAAGACAAATAGTACAATAATAAAAAGGGATTTGCCTAAAATAAGAAATAATTACACACTGAAATTCAAAATTTAATACCAAAACTAATAATATTACATTTATAATAATTAATTTCTATAGTATATTGTCATTGTATTAAATTATAGTAATTAACATGATATATTATTAATTATTATTGTTATTAATTAATAATTATAAATGTTATAATTGATTAAAAAATAATTATTTTCTCTAAAAATTTAAAATTAATATTAAATTTAATTAATAATATAACATTTAAGAATGTGTCAATATTCTTATTTTAACTACAAAGTGAATATTAGTTTATATAAGTATATTTTCTTTAAAAACATTTACCTAAACGGTGTCATTTTGGTTGTGGCCTCACCATTTCACCAAAACGATGTCATTGTGGCCTCACTCACTCCCTCACTCGAAACATCAACCACGTCACCACAAGCTTAAACCCCTTTCTTAATCTTTCTGCCTCACTCCTTCTCTAATTGGAGTTAGTTCGACGTTCAACGGATACCGGTGCACAGTTGGAGTTGTTACTAAAATTGCCTTTATTTTCCCCTCCTTTTCTCTCTGTTTGAAGTCTCACATGCTCATTTAACTTTGTAATCTACAACCTACAGCTCATCCTTATTTCTTTTCTTTTTTACTTTTTTTTTTCCTGAACGAACCTTGTTCTTTGTCTCAAGGCAGAACCCTTGCAAGGTGTGAACGAAACCATTTAGGTACAAGTATATTAGGTACTCTATTTGCATTTTTTTTTGGTTTTGGTTTGTCTCGGCACAGACCTAATTATCTTTATTTTTATTTTTCCAAATATTTGTTATCCAAACATAATATGTTATGACACTTGAATTTTAGAACTGTATGTTTTATTGTTACACTATTTGTTTAGTGTATTGCATACTAAGATTTGTGTTGTTTATTGTTATTTATGCCCAATTGTTTGAATCTTTAGTCAAGTTCTTTTTAATTTAACTAGTCCATAATCCTTGCGTTCGTACGGGATGTATCAATTTGTTGCGCTTCACTTCGCTTTAAATTGGAAAACTATTTTTATAATAAGTGAACATATAAATATTTTATAAATGAAGAAAATGATGAATTTATAATAAGAATAAGAAATTATGTTTGTTGTGTGTAATATAAAGATATGACAATTATAAGTAAACACACTAATGAAAATTATAATACTTATTTGTGTGTATCTTTTGTCTTCGGTTGTGTCTGTTAGCATTCCTTTTGCATGTGTAATAAAGAAAGATTATTTAATAAAAATAGGTATATAGATATAATGTAATATAATTGTAGACACTTGACGATCAATTTGTAATGTAGTATTCCTTAACAATTTTGTTAATATCTTACAAAATTCAAGCGTAAAAATAGAATATTGTCTATAAATGTAATTCATGGGTCACAAGAATTTCAAACAGATTGAAAATTTAAATAATTTGAGTGAAATATGACTAATGTATGATTGATTGATAACTTGTTAGAATTTCAATTCATATAATCACTATAAGATAAAGATATAAGATGGATAGAAAAAATGAAAAAATTAGCTTGGAACAAAAATACTAATTTTCAATCTAACCAATTTGTAATATGTAGCAAGCAACTTTCAGTTATGAACTTAAATTAAAAAAAAACAATTGAAAACTTTATACAAAATTAATGTTCTACTAGTAAACTTTCCACTTGTTTAGGTCTTCTCTTTCAATTTACCCAAATAATATCTTCATTTCTCTCCATTTGTCTTACATCTTTTCTCCACTCGGAACCTTCATCTTCTACTCAATCATCAACTGGATTACTTTTATTCACTTCTGTTTGTGTTAATTATCACTTTCATAGAGGTCCTGCATCAAATTTAAAAATTGAACATTCTATTAATCATTTACTCGTTCACCTAAATTTCTGCAATAAACATCAGTTTTCATTTAATTACTTTTTTAAACAAATATAATTGAGCTATTGATTATAAATAGGAGTAATATTAACAAAAGATAAGCAACAACAACCAAAGATTGTATGTGAAAAATTCCTACTTATAAGATAATACCAAACTTACGGAATCTGCTGAAAAATTCTCATGTGAAAAGTCATCTCAAAAGTGTCATAAATTTAGAAGTAAAATGAGAAATAAGGAAACATATCCAAAAATGTCATTTTGACATTTGATCAAACACATAATTTGCAACTAATAAATTAGTCTAGAACGAAATCAAATAAATAATTAAAAAATTCTTTAATTCTCATCTATTCTTATAAAATAAACCTTTTTAACAAATTTAGTCCATATTCACAATATTAAAGAAATTTTGATGAAGGAGAAAAACCAAAGAAAGGTCAAACCAAAATCAACCAAGAAAATAGAAACAAAAAAAATTGTTCACCTTTGGTGCTACATATCAATATAAATCATGAAAAAATTGTGAAGAAGTTGTAGTCACAGTGGCTGCCAAAGGCATCTTCAGCAAGGGTTGCAATATTGAATGGTAATAAAAAGATATTTCTCTGGTTTATTTTTAGAAAAGAGAGAAAATAAATTGAGTGAATGAAGAATGTAAAAGAAGAGAGAAAAATTTGGTGAGAAGACATAGAACATCAGAGAAGAAGAATGTTTCAGAGTTGAGAAAAGAGAGAAGATGATAAGGAAGATATTTGAACACATGTAACTCTCAAAAAGGTAGTTAAAACAACATATCTTCTAGACTAGAAAGATATTTAAAAAATTGAAAGATCTAGTATAGTTTATTAATGAAAAATGGATGTGCAGCAAAAATAAGAGAAAGAAAGAAGTGAAGTTCAATAATAATTTTTTCTTCTTGCGATAATATACACATCTTGAAATCAGGCCATACACAATTGATCCATTTAAGGTTTTATCTTTTGTCACACCTATGCAAACTTGCCAATAATTAGGCTCAGCCAATTGAGTTGAGAACCAACAACATTGAGAAATATGAAGGGCCCAAAGGAGGAAATTGTGAAAATCATAACATAAAATGAAAGGAGACCACTACACTCTAGACAATTGTCAAGTAAATTAATAATAGAAAAAAAGAAGTGGAGTTCAATAATAATTTATTCTTCTCATAATAATACATCTTTGTTGAAATCAGACCTTAAACAATGGATCCACTTAAGGTTTTATCTTTTGTCACACATGTGCAAACCTGTCAATAATTAGACTAAATCAATTGAGATGAGAACCAACAATATATGAAAAATATGAAGGAGCAAAAGTAGGAGATAATGAAAATCATAACATAAAATGAAAGGAAATCATTGCACTTTTCTAGACAGTTGTTAAGTAAATAAGAGAGGAATTACTATATCACCAGTGGTTTAGAGTCTTTTCGGAAGGAAAAATTAAAATAATATTGGGATTTTGTATTTTTGTAACTAGCTAGTATGATACCTAACGTACACATGTAATACCATTATCTACGCATTAAAGAGATAACTTGTGAGAGAGATGAAAGAAATAATATAATTAGTATTTAAGATTTAAGAGGAAATATTCGTTTGTTTTTAAAAAAAGGAGGTGCAATTATCAAGTTTTAATTTAGAAAAATTGTCCCTGCATATACAGGTAATATCATTGGCTACGCGTTAAAGAAATAACGTGTGAGAGGGATGAAAAAAATGATATAATGAGTATTTAAGATTTAAAAGGAAATATTAATTTGCTTATTAAAAAGTGGGTGCAATTAGAAAATTTTAATTTAAAAACATTGGAGTGCACTTATTAAAAGGGGGTGAAATTATAAATTTCTTACATTGACAAATACATTTCAATTAGGATTTATCAGTTAATGATTTTTTTACATTATATTTTTTGTTTGAAAAAATAAATTTATTTTTAAGTGTAAAATTGGCAAAATTCTGTGGAATTTATTATGGACACCATTATTCAATTGTGTTGTGATTTACCTTAGGCCAAATGGGGATCATAAAATGTATATTAGAGAACAAAGTGATTAGATCCAAAATTAAAAGAGTGATGCAAATCTGCAATACAAAGAAAAGTATACTACTTTAAGATCAAAAATTTCATTGATGCCATGTGACCAGATAATTCCTTTTTAAATTTTAGTGTAAACAATTTTCTACTGTTTTTGAATGAAGAGGTAATGATAATCTTTGAGACATGTTATTATTTATCTTCCATAACCTATTTTTTCACATCAACAACTTGTATGCTTTATATTGAACTGTTGAACTATGTCTTGCACTTGTATGGATAAATATATATATATATATATATATATATATATATATATATATATACACACACACACATACATATAAGTTGTTTTTATATTTTGTTTGCCTTTTTGATCAATCTTAAACTGTTTAACGCGATAATGTACACTGTAATGTTTAACTAACCTGTGCGTATGCGCATGAGTCTAATACTAGTTGGATAATAAAAGACAATATCTAAAGAGTGAAATTTATAAGGAAGTTTTTCAACTTTACTTAATCTTATTCATTTATACCATTGTCTATGCTTTAAAGAGATAACGTGTGAGAGGGATGAAAGAAATACATATTTTTTTATCAAAAAGGGGATGCAATTAGCAAGTTGTAATTTGGAAATATTGGAGTGCACTTATAAAAAAGGGTGTGTAATTAGCAAGTTTTAATTTAGCAATACTAGAGAGCACTTATTAAAAAAGATGTGTAATTAACAAAATTTGTCTAATTACCATTTTGTCCCTATTTTTTGTCAAGTGTTATTAATATAGGATGTTCAATTTTGTAATTTTGCTAGCAGTTAGTTTTTATTTATGTATAGAGATATTTATATGAATTTTAATTTTTATTTAAATCAGGGAATATATTTAAAAAGAAAAAAAAGTTACAAACAGTTATATCCATAAAAAAGTTACCTAACGATTAAATCTGTCAGAAATCAACAGAAAACTTTTCAAACGGGATATTTTTTTGGATTTTTTCCATGGATAATTTGTGACGGATATATTTGTCAGAAATTACATGTTAATAAAATTCATCGGAAAGCATAAAAAAAAAAAATCAGATCGAATTTCCCGCAGAATTACTTAATGAAATTTTATCGATTGAATTTTCAGAAAATTTTGTAGGATGAAAAAATCCGTTGAAAAGAATTAGCTATGACTAGTTTATTGATGAATTTTTGTACGTTAGAAATACGTTAGTATTTATCAATTACCAATGAATTTTGAGAGTTTCAGATGGATTTCGACCGTCAGTAATAACAAGATTTCTTGTACTGTAGGTCGCGTGCACTTTTAAGCATAAGAATTTTCATATTTAGCTAGAATTATAAATAATAATAAGAACTATACATGTCATTGGATACTTAAAGTAGAATGAAATTTTCGTAATTAGAGATTTATAATTCATGTGCAAGAAAACACTTAAATCTGAATCTCATGAATTTCGAACCCTCAATGTATATAATCACACACACACACACATATATATTCAGTAAGTGCGCGTGTTGAAGTTTAAAGCCAAAGTATATAACATCCCCTTAGGATTAAAAAGTTAGATACCTACAATATGATTGTTTTTTTTTTTTTCCATAAATATTTGTAAAATAATAGTCTCATTAGTTGAGCTTTCAGGAATTACAAGACTGATATTTAACATAGAGGAAAGTGGGGGAAACTGGACTAGCTAGTACGAAAAATGAAGTAGCAGACAGATACGTATTTTTCTTTTGGTTACAACAACACATGCATGCATATTGGAACTATAGCATATCCAAGAGCTGTAGACTTTCCTTTTATGTTAAGAAGCAAATGATCGGATTCCTTTGGATTTAAAAATATGTTTTTCATTCATTCATGTATATATTCTTTTTTTAGTTTACTAATTAAAAATATTTCTTTTATTTTATTATCTAACATTTCTAGAATTTTGTTTTTAATATCTATTGTTAATTTTAGTACATTAAGTAATAACGTGATAAACTAAATGAGTGTCACATCATTAATTAAGTGATATATAACAAGCTAATAAAATATCATGTCATTATTTAAAAACTTAAACTAATGACGTCTAACAAAAATAAAAGTTTTAAAATATCAGATTTTTATAGATAACAAACTAAAAAAAGTGTGGACATGCGCGTGATCTATCTTCAATTTTCATCCATATTTAGAAGCTGATAAAAAAATAATATTGATTCACAAAAATCTATCAGAGGCTAATTGGAGGTTAGAATATGGAATATTGATGAAGCCTTTGCCGTAACAATCATTGGTAGCATATTATGGGTAGGGGTGAAGTTGTTTTTTATATCCACTTAGCCTCTTGATTACGTAACAATCATTGTTAGCATATTAGAGGCTAATTGGAGGTTATAATATCGAATATTGATTCAAGATGAAGTTGTTTTTTCCCTCTTGAATTCCTTCTTTATTAGAGTTATTGAGAAATCTAGAGACATGATCAAACATTGAACTTGTTCCTTTCTCATAATTAATTACAACATCATAATACTTGCATTGAGTCCTTTTATCCGACTTTAGCTCTAATTGGTTGAAATGATTTCAAGCTTCGGATATATTTCATCTTCCATTATGACGAGGGGATCTTGTAATTATCGAGCTAGTGAGAGCTGGTGAAGTAAAAACTTTGGTGTTCGAGACTGAAAAGTTGGATGACATTTGTATGGTTGTATTTAGATTATGCACAAGTAAAAAATTCATAATGGGAATTATGCAAACAAAAAAATAGCTTATAGAAACAACTTTTAGCAACCATATTGTTCCAACTTCCAAGTTCCAACTTCCAAGTATCAATTTTGTTCAAGGACAAAATTTCACAAGTTCCATAGATAAGTGTCAAACAGTAATGTAGCCAGAAAATAATTTTAGTTCATGCCAAATTTTAGGTAGTGTCAAATTTTATTTTTAGTCATAATTAATTATATAAGTATATATAATTATTAACAAAAATTTAAAAATTAGCTAATGCCATGGTCATTGCTGATTATAAATTGGCTCCGCCAGTTGTGTCAAACTACATGAAGTAATAAAATGGCATGTCCAAAAAGCAAAAAATAATGTGATTATGTCATAACAAGAACATCCTATTTAGTGACAAGCTAATAGCACAATAGAAGATAATCAAGTAAGTCAAATGCTCAAATCTTTACAAAACAGAAACCAAACTAATTTAATAATTGTATATTTAAATTGTCATTTTTTATATTCATGCAAGTATTAGCAAAAATAAGAATTCAAGAAAAATACATTATGGAAAAGAAAATCCTATGAATTGTAGGGGAAATGAACTGGTCCAATCCTTCAACACTACTTCATTGCTCTTCTTTACTGAGTTGGTCTCTATAGAACGAAAAAGATACTAAAGGATTCCTTTATATATATATAAATTAGATAGTAAGAATTATTTAGGTGAATTTATATGTAGTTAAGGAACTTTTTTCACAAGGTAAGGGGGGGAAATGACTTTTGATGTCTTTGAGCACCATATAATACACGTTGTGCTGTTATTAGAAATAACTTGTATAGGTTCTGTTAATAAGAAGTTAGCCATTTAATTTAAAAAAGTTCGGGGTTTTTTGTGGATATAGAGGGACTTTTCAATTTTTCAATATATTACGACAAAGTATAAAAGCATAAATAGATGAACAATTTCAATGTTAAAATATGCTTAGACGTAGAGAACAAACCATTAACAACTTCACCGAAGTTTGCAAACTTCTCTCGAAGCCTTTCTGTATTAGTACGTTTACTAAGACCTAAAAGTAAGATACAATGATACATCAAAAATCAACATAGTCAACTACATAATACAAGTGACAAGGAGTTAGCCAATTGCATGGGCAAAAGGCTTTGATCTATAACAATTTGTGGGGCATTCAGTCCTGGAAATTTGGAGCATCAAAACTTAAAAGCAATATCTTGGTGGCTTTACATTACAGTGATTTACTGTTTCTTGTGTCAGCAAACCAAATAATTAGGGCAAGTGTGGATTAAATCAAAATGGGTAGGATGCCAGCAAAGCAAATCAGCAACCAATCAATGCACCTCATTCTGGCCCTGAGAGTTTGTTTTTAAGGAATATTTTTCTTTGATTTAGGTTGGCTGATAATGTTCTGAGCATAAATTTGGGCAGCGATTTAGGAGTTTTCCTTTCTGTAGAGGCTTTCTCCAGCATAAATCATCTCTCCAGTCTCTACACCAACTCATCTATTATACAATTTACACTTTACAGCCCCTTTAGTTTCTTCTACTTACCCCTATTGGTCTCTAAACCAATTCAGATAGAAGAGTTTCAACTTTCAACTCTTACAGTGTTTTTTCTAGTTAGTTATTCACTCTTCCATAAATAATTTTATTCACTCTTCCAGCTGACACCCTATTTTTTTTTTTTTCAACCAATCATATCCAATATAATTAAAATACAAATAAAACAAGAGATTTTGCACAACTTCCGCATACCAATTGCAGAAACAATTTTTTGTGTCAAAATCCAATTCAAAAAGCAACTTACTATAATGTTGTAACCCGTGTTTCATTAACCCCATTAGAAACTTGATATATAATATTTTTTTGGAGAGGGGGGGGGGGGGGGGGGGGGGGGG
>PYAF01004104.1:389939-404558 GCA_007407185.1 Glycine tomentella | reverse complement strand
TTTGTTTTCTATGGATCAGTCCTTGGAAATTAAATAAATGGGAAGAGGAAAAAAAACTCAAAGACACTGTCCCTCCTTTCCTTGATCCAAATCTATCAGATGAAGAACTTCTAATAGTTGTTAGCTTCACGTCTGGGGGGTCAGGTCAGATGAAAAAAAAAAAAATATAGATAACAAGTAAATAGACAAATAATGTTTATACTTTATCTTTCAAAAAGTTGGAAACAGACCCAATAAATCCCCACAAAGTGACAGCAAAAACACAGAGTGAAAAGGAAAACCAAGATAAGTCCTGCTTGTAGTGTTGTTGGGTGCTGCTGCAGACTCTATTATGTAGTAGTAGAAGTCATCATAACACGGGTACATCAAGTTTCATTGAGGAATTTCATCGAATACGTTTGGAGCGGCAAAGCAAAGGCATATAGAACAAAGGGCTGTTAAAAAAACTCATTCCAAGAAATTGTAAAACGCATGTGAATGATAAAAGATAGAAGGAATGACGATTTTACCCATTGAGATGAGAGCTCGTTGAGAGAACTACACAGAGAGTGGGCAGAGCAAAGAGACCACCTTGATGAAGAGTGGTTTGAAGAACACATGTGAATGATAGAAGATAGAAGGAATGACGATTTCTTCTGGTGATTTGTTAACGAATCTGAACGAACGTGTCTTCTGATGAAGCAGTGGTTTGAAGAAATTAACGAATCTGAACGAACGTGATTCTGAAGATGGTTGCTGGAAATGAACGAATCTGAACGAAAGTGAACCGGAAAGCAATACTTTTTAAAAGTCACATGATGCCTACATTTACTCTTCCCATTCTCATATAATAAAAATGATTTTCACATCATATATATACATGTGTTAGATATTTATTTTCTTTACAATTTGGATATTATATGATAATATAATGGAATATGGAAGTAACTGAATGATATATTGGCTTGCCATCCTATTGTGCAATATTGTCAACTTTCATTAGTTTGGTTATATATTGCAGTTCATACTTCTTAGTTTTGTATTCATATTTGTTCCTTAAGGATGAAAGTTACCATTTGTTCCTTGCAGTTGTCATTGGAAAGATTAAAGGTACTTTATATTAATCAGGATGTTGAGAAACTCTGGAACTTCAGGTGTCCTTCCAAATCATTTTGTGAACTGGAAAATCTGACTTTGAGCAACAACAAAATCTCCAGTGCCATCTCTTCCAGCAAGATTATATGATTCAACAACCTAAAAAAAATTGACTTTGGACAAATGTGAGTTATTGACCGAGGTATTTTACCTTGAAAATGACAAACCAGATCATAATATGCATGAAATGCTTCCTCAACTGAGGGCATTAGCACTGAGTAATCTAAGAAATTTAGCATGTGTCTGGAACAAGGAACCTCAAGTTCCATTTTTACCAAATTTTGTGTATCTTTGCATTGTCCATTGTGGTACCATCAAAAGTTTATTCTCAGTTTCTTCTTCCCAAAATCTTGGAAAACTCAAATTACTCAAATTGTGCAGTTGTGAGAAAATGGAAGAGGTTATATTCAGTGATAAAGATGAAAATGTGTATCATTTTCCCTAAACTGGAATGCCTTGTACTCAAGGATCTTCCAAAGTTGGTTAGTTTCTATAGGCAGAATGCAACTTTTGATTTGCCTAACTTACAAACAGTGAGGGCAAAAAATATTCCAAGTATGGAAACATTTTCAAGAGGTAATCTCAACACACCATTGTTGAGATCAGTACATATAACATTTGCTAAAAAACTTTGGCTTGGAAATATGAACAAGACCATATCATATATGCACAATAATCCAGGTATGTAAACCTTAATATTATATGTAGACACTATAAGATTATAATATAATAGTTTAACATATACAAATTAACTTCATGTTTGTATATGCACGATATATATCCTTTGTTTTCCAAAAGATGTCTCGTATACAACATATATTCTTAAGTTAAAGTGTTAGATAACCAGTTTCCTTTTAATATTATATTAACATATTTCAAATATAAAGTTTCTGCCAATATTTAGGATTTTATACCTTTATGATAATTTAATTAAAATAAGAGTAATTCTTTTAGGCCCTCTTTCAAACCTTATATAAAATCTATTCTGAGATTAATTTTATTATATATACTTTTATTTCTTATAACACTTTTTCTAATTCACGTTTTCTCTTTATTTCTCTATAGGAGAATTCTAGATAATGGAATTTCTGGTTCACCTTGATGAGCTCCACCACTATAAACAACTCAATTGGGTGGTTGATCAGTTGAGTCATGGATTACATGTTGTATAAAGGCTTGCAATACATGAAGTGGAGGAACAAAAGATGGAATTTGGAAGGAATGTTTGACCCTCTAGCTTCAGCTCTAAGTTCTGAAAGCAAAGAAATATTTTCTTTCATCAACTGTTTGTCTCTTTCTTTTGCGTTGTTTGGGGATATTTTACTGTTAATTTGTAACATCTTTCTGCTATATTCAGTTAAGCTTGCATCTATTAAAAGTTGAGTTTCTTTTACCAAGTCCCATCAGAGAATCAAGATAGAGCAGACTAAGTTAAACACAAAAAAAAGAGCATGAGGAATGATACTCCTGCATCAGGCAGAGAGGAAAAATATAATAGAGAAAAGTACATAAATATTAAACAAATCATTTTAAGCAGTTACACAATATATTTTTTTTTCAGAACAAGTTCAAGCTACAGGCGGCTAGTGCAAGACTATGCATTGCTGCTTCCAATTTGACACTTGATATTTTAAACGATACGTCAAATTAAATTATATTAATACCAATATAAAACCTATTAAATAGCAGTCATGTAACATCTTTCTAGAAGCCAAATACAAAGTGTCATTTTTTCATTTACGCGCACAGTTCATCATACTTAATAAGAGTATCAAATAAGATTCAAAGGCTTTAAAGAATTCACATCAGAATAAATTAAGAAAATAAACTTTACTTGGTAGCCGAGACTTATTAGATGGAGCCTTCTGTCTCTGCAAACTAGAAACAGAAGTTGTCTGCATATAAGAAGCAGATATCATACTTGTTTGGATGTTAACTTCTTTAGAAGCACTTCAAGGAGGAAAAAATAAGCAGAAAAAAATAAACTGAGCTTTTCCATAAGCTAAAATAAGTATTCCATTAGCTAATTTGTAGATGTCATCTCATCTTTTAGAGAAGTTACATTGGTAAGCTTCTACAAATTAGTTAATGGAGAACTTATTTTTACTTATGAAGAAATTCATCTCATTTTTTTACTCTTATTTTCTTCTTCTAGAAGTGCTTCTAGAGAAGCTTACCCAAACATGCTCATCTTCTAAATCTGGTTACTGGTTTTTATTCCTTATGCTAGTAGGGGAGAAGTGTAGAAGATACATTTTTTTCAAATTAATGGTATATACATATTTATTTTCGTTTTACACATTTTTACTTAAAAAGGAGATGGATTTGTTTTTAGACCATATTTCTAAGTTTGAATTTAATGCAGACTCTATCAATAGAAATCATGGGGTTTATCTTGCTCTAAAAATATTCTGCAGAAAGTATTCTTAACTGTAGTTTATTTTGTTACTCGCCTTTTCTTTTTGCGTGTTGAAAGTGCACGCTTTGGCTGATGAGTGGCCTGGGATTATTTCTTTTCAATCACAATTAAATATCACTGTTTTGTCTTTTTCAACTAAGGCTTTTTCACACACATGAAAAAAGCAATCCTTAATTAGTATGTTTAAGAGATTTAACTATTTTACTCTGTTTTATTATAACTCTTGAAAAATCTGCTGTTTCTTTGGGTTTGTTTACTTGAGTTACAATTATTAAATATTTTAAATAACTTTTAATATATTGTTTTAAAAAATCTTTTATTTTATCAACATTATACTGATTTGAAGGGAGTTTAGTTTGAATTAGGTTAAAGTTTTGTGGATGAAAAAAAATAATTGAGAAAGTAAATTGTATTAATAAAAAATCAATATACACTATACATGTATTTTGTTTTTTAAAAAATATACTTTTTTGGTAAATTACCCATTTTGGTTTAAAACAATGAGTAGGAAAAAAGTGTTGCTAGAGCTGCTCTTTAATTGGTAAAAAAAGCTACTATATCAACTTTTGAAGAACATTTATATCACTAAAGTAACCAGTTAAGTGCAGCTAATATTAAGCATATTTTACTAGTAATCGACTTCTCAGAGACACTAATATTTTGTCTTAGTGTAGCGACAGCTGGATTATGATTTACTGTTGGAAAATGTATGTTAAACTCTTGTTTCTTGTTCATCTAGGTCAACATTTATGAATTTGGGTTAATCCATTGCAATGATTCGTTATACAGGTTACGCCTCAACCCAATCCATATCACTTTTTAATCTCATGAATGTCTCATCCTCCTCCATGCATATAAGCATATATTCAATATAAATGTATCTAAAGTTTGGAATAAAATTATATATACCATATCTCCTTGGGAAAAATTACTAACAAAAACTACTACAATATGATTGCTTCTTTCGCAACTATTAGTAAAATAATAATATGATTACGTGAGCTATCAGGGATATATAAGAATTATATTTAATATAGATGAAAGAAAAGAGACATGCTGGACTAGACCCAAAACTGAAGTAATCAACACAACCTTATTTGAACTAAAGCATATCTTAAAGGCATGGGTACTTTTTGTTTATATTTGAAGCAAATAATCAAATCCATTTTATAATCAAAACATGCAAATCCCTACCGATCAAGAAATGCATCATGTTATTTCAACAACCAAGAAAGGCTGATTTACTCAAGGAAGCAACTTTTGCTAATCCATGCCTATCCTTCGATACAAGGGTGCTGTCATCATATTCCTTCGCAAAGTAAGCAAACCAAGCATTATTTAGCAACCGGCCACTGTGCATTGTACGTGACGTGGAAACTATTATAATGCTTTTGTATTTTATAGGATTAATTAAGTTTTTAATCTATCAACTTTTTTAGATTTTAATTTTTAATTCCTAAAAGAAAATTTGACAATTTTTAATCCTCTATTAATTTTTCATAAGAATTTTTAGTTTTTTTTAAATATCTATTTATAGTCCCCTATTTCCTTTATTGTTCAAAATTAGTTTTAAATATAAAATAAATGAGAAACTAAAAATTGATAAAAGTATGCATGATATCTTTATATCCATAAGAAGAAGAAAAAAAAAACAGAGGCTAAATTAGAAAAGGCAAATTGGTGGTTAGAAAATTAGAATATGGGATATAGTGAGGCATTTGGCGCGCGAAAGATATTTATACTTCCAAATGCTTAACATCTTAAAAAATTCTGAAATAAATGGTTATAAATGTATTTGCAGAGGTAGAACACGCACGATTCCTATCTTTTAAATCAGCTTGGCATTGGTAGCATTTTTGGTGGACATGCAATCCTAGTCCCATCTATAACCAATTCTGCTTATGAATAAGTTCGAATTAATCCATCAAAGATGACAACGGACAAGCTTAATCCGGGAAACTCTACAGCTTGATACATCAAGATTTAGACAAATCACAAACGTTATTATTTGCATAAGCAGGAAAAATGAGGGAAGAAATAAAGAATATAAAAGAAATAACATTATTCATATAAATATATATATATATATATATATATATATATACATATAGAGAGAGAGAGATCGTACCAAACCAAGTATAGCAGTGAATTTTCTTGTCTGTTATATATTGTCACAATCCCACTAAAACTTAAGCTACACCTAGAACTAAATTTAAAGTTTGAGACCAAGAAACAATAACAAATTTTAATATTGGGTGTCAAGCAATGCCGTCCAACAAGGGTTATCGGATACTTAATTTGGGATCAATTTCTCTTTTTCTCTCTCTGAAAATGCTTATGGAAATAAAGCACCTTAAGGAAGAAGATGATCACTGCTGAAATACACAACACGAATGGCGTGTGGTGTGTGCTCAGTGTGAATGGAAAAAGAGAGGATTAGAGAGTGTGTACCTTTTTACTGTAACCTTACCTCATTTATAGATCACATACCTCTCAACCGACTGTAAGCTATATCCGAAAATACCGGACACGATCTTAACTGTTGGAACCACTATCTTTGAATTGGTCACGAGCCACGATCACACCTTCTAATTAACAATCCAATGTTCATTACTTGTTATTGGGCCTTATAACTAAGCCCAATTATTATTTCCACAACAGTTGCCCCCAGCCCGGCTATGAAGCATTCTTGATAACCGGGATGTATCTAAATCACACACCTCGGCTATAAACGTGTTTTTGCTGAGGTACTTTGTAGTAAGTACGACCAAAATGTAACTTCCCATTAAAAACCGGGTTGTTTCGTAACTCACCCAGATAACTTGCTCTTGTACTTATATCCAGGACATGTAAACTTGTAATGACACGTCATCCCTTACCCCCTGCCTCTGCAGTCTGCGCATTAAAACTGACGTCGTTTCAGTTCATGCTTTAATCATTACTTAAGTTTCCCCTTTCTTTTTTTGCCCCTTAATTTTACACTATGTTTTACCACTTTACCCTCATGTCGTTTCAATAATGCCAACTGTCATCCGCATCGTTTCGTTTCAGTTGACGGTTACACTTTTTCTTTTATATTTCAAATTTTTCTCCTCAAGAGTCACTTCCTTCAGCATTCACCCTGTTGCGAGCGTTTTACCCTTCGTTCTCTCTGCAATCTTTCTTGCATTCTCACCTTTACTATTCATCTTTTCCAATTCTCCAGAAACCTTGCATAAATCAGGTACCTTCCTCCTTCTCATCTATTTTATGATTTCAATAGCGTTCATAATTTAATTTACTCCAATCGCGTGTCTTCATTCCTTTTTCTTTAAAATATTCTTGTTTCTGGGCTTCTAGGTTGTATTATTCTTGTTTCTGGGTTTCCGAGTGGTATTTTTGAGTATTCCGTCTCCTTTCTTTTGCACCTGCACCCTTACATTCTGGTGGTTGATTTTCTGTTTCATTATGAAACTTACCTCTGAAGAGGAGGAGCGACTGCGGAGAACCGTCATCCCCTCGGTTGGGTGGTGGTTTTTTGGCATTCCTCTCTCAGAAGAGGAAAGAGAGAAAAACCTCCTGCGCGGTTACTCCGGCGGCTCTTCGTCTTCCAAAAAACCCAAAACTCCTAAACCACCTCCTAGAAACGTGACCAAACATGATGACATCCCCCAGTCTAGGACTAGGTATGCCCCCACTCTTAAGACTCCTGACCTTCCTAATCCTAGTGTTCATCACGCCCAAAATTTGTCAGAGGATTCTTCCATTGGATCCCTTTCTTCCTCCTCGGATTCTCTATCCGAGGTCACCCCACCATCCTCGGATGAGGATTTCGAGATCCGATATGACACTTGCTTTGACTATGCTGCTGAAAGCACTCACTATTTGCGCATCGGGTCTGATCAAATGGCTGACTCAATACTTGGGTCTTGCCGGCATAACCCCGTGCTTATCCCTATAACAACAAAAACACCCCGATCACCGAAGTCACTTCCCCGGTCAGCTACTCCTGCCGAGGTCTGCAATTCAACCCCTTCTACTTGTTCGCTTAGTTTTTCCCCTTCAGGTATGCTATACTGATCCTTCTCCTCTTTTATTTTCGTAGGTATATATGGATCCTTCCTCAAAAAATGTTCGGGTCCCAATCAGATAACCCTCCACTGAGCACCTTTTCTATTCTTGATCCAGCGCTCATTGCTGCAACCCCCGTAGGAAATCAAGATGGGTTTGCTATCCGCGCTCCCGGCCCGGACGAACTAATCTGTGCTACTCGGGAAGGACTTGAACCCAACTTTTTCTTCTTTTACCGAGATATAGTAACCCAACTAGGAGTCCGTTTTCCCTTCTCTTCTTTTGAAACTGAAGTTTTAAACCACCTTCGTATCGCCCCTTATCAACTTCACCCCAATAGCTGGGGGTTTGTCAAGACCTTCGAATTATTTTGCGAAGACTTGAGAATCCCCTGTACTGTACCCTTATTCTTTTATTATTGTAATGTTCATACCGGTAGGACGGGTAAAGAACCTCCCAACCGAAAAGGGTGGATTTCCCTCCAGGGTCGATCCAAGTGTAAACTTTTTACCCCCTATACCGAATCCTTCAAAGGTTTCAAGGACAAATATTTCAAAGTTGTTGCCGAGTTGGGTAAACAACCTTTCTTTTTGTCTAGCCCCGAATCGACCGACGTAGAATGGAAATTCCCGTTATACTGGTCTAAAGCTCACCATGACCTTTGTAGCGCATCTTACCGGTTTACCGAGGAAGACTTACCGGACTCAGACACTTCCTCCATCTTCCGGATTATCGAGTATTTAGATGCTCATGGCCCGCCCAACGTGGCAGATTATCTCCGCAGTCTTTGAGCCAGATTGTCTATTCATTGTACTATGACAATATTTAAGTTGTTATTTTATTAAATTTACCGTGATCATGTCTCAACTGACTTGGTTTGTTTTACAGCTGCCGACATGGGTCCTCAACCATCCTCCACTTCCAAGCCCGCACAAACTGCTACTGCCGACTTGTCCGCTCGACCCCCGAGATCGATTGATACTGGGTCCTCGGGGCGCAAGGCTTCTGGTGTCCCCCATTCTGTCAAGAAGCAAAACGCATCCACTGATATGGCTGGCAAGAAAGGGCCATCCTCTGAGGCAACAAGGGGCAAGACAACAGCTACAGTGGCAGCTGCCAAGTCGGCACAATCTCTCAAGCGAACCCAGCCTCCTTCCTACCGAACGACTTTGGAGAGGGTGATGAAAACCAAAGTGACCCATCCGCGCCCACGGGTTCAATAAGAGGGTGTGAACACGCCTATCCCGGACCAAGTTATCCAACCCGACGCTATTGCAATAGTGTCCCCTTCTGTTCTGGATTCGACCTCTATTTCGGATTCTACCACTTCCAACCTCCGTGGTAAGGAGTCTCACCCTTCAACCGGGAACCTGTGGGAGAAAGGGGTGACTGGTGAGCTTTTCACCATCGCTAAGGCCCCCACTCGGCTGCTGGAACCCAGGCGCTTTGGAGAGGTCGATTATGAGGAGCTCGACCGAATTGAGGAGAATGCTCACAAATGTGCTTCTTTAGTGCAGTGTTTCTCCACTTTGCAGCACATATATGTCATCTCGGTGGAAGAGCTTGAAGCTTCCCGAGGAGAAAATAAGAAGATCCTCGAGGAGCTCCTCTCGGCCCAATCTGAAAACAAAAAACTTAAGGAAGAATTTCTTACTTCCCAGACTTCCAACACCTCCCTCCGTTCCGACCTGGGGCGAGCTCTAACCGACTTGGAGGCTACCGAACAACGCGAAGCCCTGCACGCTTCCAAGCTCAATGATTTGAAGAATCTTTTGGAAGACAAGACGCGGGCTGCCGAGGAGGAGATTTCATCGATGGGGGACACCTTACCGTCCGCGGTGGAAGAAGCCTTTAACAACACCCTAGAACAAATTCGGTGTTTGAACCCGGGCGTTGAATTCAACACTTCCAGGATGCATTATCTGTCTTATGTGGAAGAAGGTAAAATAGTTCCTCCTTCCCTTCCTGAGAACTCCGCAATCCCCGCGGCCGAGGATCCAATTCCCGGAGAAGAAACGACCTCCGCTTGCCAACCAGACAGCCAGCCTCCTTCCAAGATTTGAAGGGTCGGGATGCCAGTTTTCTATGTAATTTTTTACTTTCACTTCTTTGAAGTTTTCTTTGAATATTTCTGGGTTCAATCCCGAACACTTCGCAGCTTACTTTCCTTTGAACACTGCCGGGTTTTAATCCCGCAACTTACATTAAATTGCTTAACTCGTTAGAGATTCCTCTTAACATGTTCTCATTGTTTTCATTGGTCGTGAACCGAGTTATATTATTCGACCAAATCATATATCGCGCGTGAAATAAATATTGTCTTAGTTCCAATGGCTAAGTTATCTTAATTCCATTGGCTAAGTATTGTTTATAAATATTTGCTTGAGACGTACCCGAATATTAACAATGACCAACTTACTAAAGGGAATCCATCGAACGGACCTTCCCTGTGCCAATTTGATCAAGATTAACTAGCATATCATTCATTGTTAACGATCCACTCAATACATTTTTCTAGTACTATTTTCATTTTTAAGAGAACCATATGAATCTCATTCTGTCGGGATCCATACTCAATATAAAACGTATACAATAATATTGAATGAAATACTTTATTCGAATCAATACCGTCGTATTACAATGAACTTATGGCTGTCTTAAATGAGACATGACCCGAGATAATTCATATTCGTTCTCGGTTCATATTTCCACAAGGAAAAACGGTCAAGCGAACATGGAACGCGGATAAACTCAATGAAAGAGAACCATATGAACCCGGAATCATCAATGATAACCATGCAGTTCATACTCTCAATAAAAGATAAACCCACAAACTTCTTCTGAATGAAATAAAAATCATTGCTATATTAGCTATAGTATTTCTTGAGTTTATCCGCGTTCCATGTTCGCTTGACCGTTTTTCCTTGCAAAGTTTCCAGCAAATATGCTCCTCGACCAAGTTTCTGCGCTATGCGATATAGTCCTTCCCAGTTTGCCGCTAACTTTCCATCCTTGGTATTCTTATTACCGATATCTGCTCTTCTTAAGACCAAGTCAGACTGTTCGAATTGTCTGGGCACAACCCTATTATTGTAGGATTTCGCTACGCGTTGCTTAGTTAGAAGATCTCGGGCATGGGCGATGATCCGGACTTCTTCTACCAAACTTGACTCTACTGCCAATGCCTCGTTGTTTTCCTCCTCGCCATTTTGAATCATTTGTTCACGCCTCCATGATGGTTATCCGACTTCCACTGGTATCATAGCCTCACATCCATAGGTCATTCGGAAAGGTGTTTCGCCTGTTGATGTTTGAGTTGTGGTTCGGATTCCCCATAACACGTAATACAGTTGTTCCACCCAGCCCGAACCAGCATCATACATTCTTTTCCGTAAAGCCTCTATAATCACTTTGTTTGCGGCCTCGGCTTGTCCATTAGACTGAGGATGTTCCACCGAGGCAAAGTGATATTTGATCTGCAACTCGGCCATCATCTCCTGAAAGCGCTTATCTGTGAATTGGGTGTCATTGTCAGTAATAACTTCACCCGGGATCCCGAACCTTGCCCAAATATCCCTTTCAAAAAAATTTTGCACCCATGCTGATGTGATCGAGACCAGTGGCTCAACTTCAATCCATTTAGTGAAGTAGTCGACTGCAACTACCAACCATTTTAACTGTGCTTCCGCCGCTTTGAATGGTCCTAATAAGTCCATCCCCCATTTGTAGAACGGCTACGGTGCCAAGATCTGTTGTAACTCCTCCGGCGGGGATAGTAGCCTTGTAGCATGTTTCTGGCAACTCGCACATTTCCTTACATGGGCCGCTGAATCAGCTCCCATTGTGGGCCAATAATGCTTTCCTTGTTAACGCTTTGGCCCCCATATGTTGCCCATTGATGCCCTCATGTATCTCGGATAGTACGTAATTAACCCGGTCTGGCTTCAAGCAAACCACCATCGGGGTGTGCAATCCTCTACGATATAACTCGTCGCCTCTGATTGTATACATGGCTGTTGTCCGCATCAATTTCCTCGATTCTATCGCAATCCTCTGGGAGTATCCCTCTATCCAAATAATCAATTATCGATCTCCTCCAATCTTCCTCGACTGTAATCATCATCACACAAGTTAGTTTCGATATTTCTTGTTGAATCACGGTTCGATTATTGCCCGGGCTTTTGGTGCTAGCTAGCTTGGACAGAATGTCAGCTCTTGTGTTGTCTTCCCTCGGGATATGACTGACCTCTACCTTATCAAACTCAGCTATAACCTCTTTCACTTTATACAAATATTTTGCCAACAGTGGTCCCTTGACCTGATAACTCCCTTCGATCTGTGTCGTGACGAGCTGTGAGTCGGTAAATACCTTTATTTTCCTGGCCTCTTGCTCCTTCGCCTGTAGCAGCCTGGCAATGAGCACTTCATACTCGGCTTGATTGTTGGATGTTGGGAAATTCAATTGTAGCGAGTATTCAATTGCCACACCATCCGGATTTTCGATAATTATTCCGGCTCCACTTCCCTTCTTGTTGGATGAGCCGTCAACATATAATTTCCACCAGACATCTTCGCCAGCGTTGTTTGGGGTGAGTTCCATGACGAAATCTGCCAAAGCTTGGGATTTTATAGCATGTCGAGCTTCATATTGCAAGTCAAACTCTGATAATTGGATCGCCCACGTTATCATTCTTCCCGCCAAGTCTGGTTTGTGAAGTACCTGCTGGATTGGCTGATCGGTCCTTATCACAATGGTGTGACTTTGAAAATATGGTCTAAGTTTTTTAGCAGCTGTAACCAAAGAGAATGCCACCTTTTCCAATCTTTGATACCGCAACTCGGCATCTCGGAGGGCCCGACTTACGAAATAGATTGGCTTCTGGATTGTATTTATCTCTCTAACCAGGACCGCGCTAACTGCTTCATCACCAACTGCTAAATATAGCACCAACACCTCCCCTGGTTCTGGCTTCGATAAGACTGGAGGAAAAGCTAGAGCCTTTTTCATCTCGGCAAAGGCTGCCTCACAATCCGGGTTCCATTGTATCACTGCTTCTTTCTTTAACATCTTGAAAAAGGGAAGAGCTTTCTCTGCTGACTTCGGCATAAATCGAGTTAACACAACTATTCTCCCAGTTAACTGTTGTATCTCCTTTTTGTTTGTTGGAAACTGCATGTCCAACACAGCTTTACACTTGTCCGGGTTCGCCTCTATTCCTCGGTGGGTCAACATAAAACTCAAAAATTTTCCAGCCGAAACACCAAACGTACACTTTAACGAGTTTAAGCGAATGTTGTATTCCCTTAACCGGTTAAATGTTTCCTCCAAATCTGCCACATGGTTGTCGACCTCCACTGTTTTGACGATCATGTCATCAATGTAAATGTTCCACCCTAGCTGAGGTCCGAAAACAGTGTTCATCATTCGTTGGTATGTGGCCCCAGCATTCTTCAATCCGAACGGCATCACATTGTAACAGTAATTTGCCTTATCACCAATAAATGCCGTTTTCTCCTGATCATCCGGATGCATCGCTATCTGATTGTACCCGAAAAATGCGTCCATGAATGACAACATTTTAAATCCCGACGAACTATCAACTAATTGGTTGATATTTGGCATGGGGTATGCATCGTTCGGGCACATCTTGTTCAAATCGGTATAGTCAGTGCATACTCTCCATTTCCCATTCGACTTCCGGACCATTACTACATTCGACAGCCAAGTAGTATACTGTATCTCCCGTATGAAACCGGCCTGTAACAGCTCCTCAATATGCATGCACAATGCTTGAGTTCGTTCTGGTCCTAACTTCCGCTTCTTTTGTTGTACGGGCTTCCATCCCGGATACATGGATAGTTTGTGACAGCAAAAATTCGGGTCAATTCCTACTATCTCGGATGCCTTCCACGCAAACACGTCTTGATTCCTTTTAAGGCATTCAATGAGTTTGACCTTATGATTTGATTCTATTGTTCTTCCTATTTTAGTGATCTGACCTATTTGCGGTCCTATCTGCACATCCTCAACATCTTCTACTGGTTTGGGCCTCCAGTCTTCCGGTCCTTCCCTCATATCCAATTTGACCATATTTATGAGTTTAGTTGTCTATCTTTCTTTCTTATTCCGGGATTCAGAATCTTCTTTTCGAGTTCGAGGTGATAATGTCAGGGCACTTTTACTTTCTCGGACGGTATTGTAATAACACTGCCGAGATTCTTTCTGATCTCCGCTAATCGTCACCACTTGGCCTTTACTTCCTACGAACTTGAGCTTTTGGTGTTTAGTAGACATCAATATATCCCATTTGTGAATAGTTGGTCTTCCCAATATAACATTATACTGAGAATAGAAATCAGCCACCACAAACCTGACTCTCTCCGACTTGAAAGCCTCTTTTGTGCCCAACGTCAAACGTAAATTGATAGCGCCTTTGATGCTCTGGTTTCTGCCATTAAAACCAATCAGCATAGTTTTACATGGTTTTAAATCTTCCTCATCTAGATTCATTTTCTTGAATGCGTCCCACAGAATGATATCAGCCGAGCTTCCATTATCGACGAACATCCGTCGAACCCGGCAATTAGCAATCGTCCCCTTAATTATGAGTCAGTCTTCGTGTCCCGGCATTACCCCCTCCATGTCGGCTTTTGTAAAATATAACAACGGGGGTTCCGGGTCAGTACTACTTTCTTTAAACCTCGGTCATTCCCTTACTGACAGCACCTCTTTCAAATATTTCTGTCTTTGATTGGCGGTATCTCCACCTCTGCCCAAAGCTCCCGATATCACATTGCATTCAAACTCTGGTTCCGGGTGTGATAACCCTAAGTTAGAGAATGGTCGGCGCCAAACCTCCCCGCGCGACAGCGCGGGGATTCAGCTTAGAAAAGGCTATTCTGGCCTGCGGCGCGACCCACGTGAAGTGTGGCGCGACCCGCGCCAGATGTACAAAGATGCCAATGCTGTCTGGTCTCCCGCGCGAGTAGCGTGAAGTACGACGCGAGTCGCGTGG
>PYAF01004104.1:367459-377542 GCA_007407185.1 Glycine tomentella | reverse complement strand
CAATGATGTTTAAGTTTCTGAAAATTATCCTATTTTCAAATTTATGTATACATGCATGTATGAATGATTATTTTGAAAAACAGGATTTGTCCCTAATGAAGACATAATAGTATTATTGTGGGACATTATGATGTAAACTTCCATTAAAGTATCATATTAGGAAGAAGAGCTAATATAGTGGTACATGGAAGGAACTATGTCGATTTGATAGCATATAACCGCCATGACTCTTATTGGTTTTATTTCTGATCATGATTTATGATGATGCCAATATATGAAAACTTTAGCCCTATGAATGCACATTATAATTGTTTTCATTAAATCATGAAATGAAATTTATGACATGAGCCAAGTGGGAGAATGTAAGATTTATCATTGTGACTCATTTAAATAAATGTTATTTGATTTAATGAATAAAGGGCATAAAGATAATTGGTTACAAAGGGAAGTTATTAAAGGATAATTATTAATTAATAAAATAATTATCTTAAACGTATTAAAAAGATAACTGCTATTAAGATATGCAATTATATTAAAAGATAATTGTTAAGATATGCAGTTATATTAAAAGATAACTGTTGATAGGTGCAGTTATATTAAAGGTAGTGGTTCAGTTTTCTAAGAAAGAAAAAAGATATCTAGAAAACTGAATACCATCATTGTCTGTGCCCATGAAAGTTGTATCCAATCCCTATCAAAGAAGATACAAGAAAGAAAGGGTTAAGACTCTAAGAAAGTATTCTGCCATTAAAGGATCTTCTCCAAAGAATCTACGAAAGCATTCTACCAATAAAGATCTTCTGCAATTATGGACAAAGGTATGTTTATGTGAAACTCATGAATTCTAAAGATATTTTTCATGTTCTTGTTATGATTGTTATTGAACATGATATTATAGATTAAATGCTTACATTAAGGTCTGCACAAGGTAAGAGGTTAATAAAGGAACGTTTTCTTCAAAAAAGGAACTGACATTTCTTCCATTTGAAGTAAAGAACCAAACAAACCAACAACATATTGTTTTGCTGCTCAGCTCCATTCAACATGTATGGCACCTCCCTTCTGGAGCCCGGCCAAGGAGGCGTACCACCCAGACGGGAAAATATTAAATGGCAAATGCAAATTGGTCAAAGAACTTTTTATTAAAAAAATAAAAAATTAAATTATTTATGATCAATTTTACGTTCTCTTATAATTTTTAAATACGCGTTTTCTTCTTTTAATTTTTTTAACCAATTTAGCACATTGGTTAGCAACAACAATATTAGATTTAGAATCATCAAGGAACCAGTGCGTGCATTGCTGCCTCGAGCGCGTATTAATGGTGATAAATCATTAACCTCCACATGCTTTTAGAATTTATCGAGTACAAGTATTAACATGCATTCCGAAAGTCCATGAAATTGTATATCCTTCTTATTTTAGTTTCTGAAATTTAAAAAAAAAAAAACTCAAGCTTTAGATATTTATTTGAGTTTTATTAGATTTAGAGATTAATAAAATGACAACAAAATACAACTTTAAAGACTAAATTGACCATTTACTAACATATAATTTATAATTTAATTTGCTCTTAAAAAAACTAACATATAATTTATAACGTGCAACTGAACATAGTTTTCCAATGTTTTGGCTATGTATGGAATTTCGAAAAGAATAATAATCCCTGAATGCATGCACCATTTATTTCTAGTGAAAAATTCATACCTCTTTGTTTTAAAATGTCATTTTTAAATATGTTTCTATTTATTTGATATTTTAAATTTTCAAAATTAAATAATATTAATTATAATTTTTTAATCATACCCATATAAAAATGAAAAAAATGCTAGTGTATGAAAATCAAAGTACTCCTTCTGGTCCTTATTAATTATATGACCCAATTAACTAATTCACATAGATTAAATTTTTTAGTTTATTTAGATAAAAACATTAAATTTGTCTTAAATAATTATTTTTTAAAAAACTATCAAACAATAACAATAATGAGTTATGTTTCTTTACTACTATCACGTGATTCTAAAACTAATGTTAATAAAGAAATATTTTTTGAAAATATAATTAATACATGAAAAATTGTAAATTGAACCTTATAACACGTTTTTCAAGTTACATTTTTAATTTGAACATGATAAAAGACATAACAAGAAGTTATAAATGCCTAATTTTACTATACAACAACATAGCATTGGTCGACTATGTGGATCACATGTTAGACATGCTTAAAAATAAAATTCTCAGAAATATTGTTTATTACAAGATGTCTCCTGAGGTCTTCCTCCAACACCCTTTTTGTTCTCTTCTCCTATATTGTCCTGAAAAGTTTTATCTTGGTCAAATTGTATTAAGCAATACCTAGGTATTGTCCTTAGAAATTTCTCCAAGTTTTGATTGAGCACGCATGTCTTGCCTAAGTCCTCTTTTGATTTACTAATGATTTTGTGTGGCTTTGACGATGCTGAATGTGGGTTTCGAGAAACACGCATTCCTACCCTCCATCGCAACCAAGCCCAGAACATCGTACACAAGGTGGGGAGAATCATCCAATTCATCTCCAATGAGGTTAAATTATATATTGCCTGTTCTCTGTGTGTGTTACATGTGGGTAAAACGGGGTACAATTTGACTACCCATTGGTTCTCAAATTTGAGCTTGGGATATTGTTTTGAAGTTCGGTTGTTGTTTTTAGTTAATCGTGAAAACGGTAAATAGTTTTTAAAGATAGTTTTTATTTCCAAGATACTAGTAATTTTATTAAATGTTTAAGTGTGAGATATAAGGTTCGTGTTTTATAAGTTCTTATTAATCAAACAAATAACTATAATTTTCAACTTAAAAAAAAGAATTGCTTAATTATTAACGAAAATAATAATAATATTTGCAATAGTAATATCCATTTTGACAGTTTTCATAGAAGTAATTTTAATATTTATTTAGATTAGCATTTTGGTAGAAATGTTTTTTAATAGTAATAATGTTAATGATAAATTTAGTCATACATGTAATAATAGTTCTAGTAGTAATTTTGATAATAATAAACAATGACAATTAAAATAAGGTGAAAAGTAAAAGAAAACAAATTTTATTAAAAGTGAGATGAATACACTTCAACCTTCGAATCGACAGTCATTTTAGTGTGAGAGGCATAAGTGGTGTTTGCGGATTTAAGTGACAATAATTCAATACAACGAAAAACGATTGTCAAGTGTCTTATTTTTATATTTCTAAAAGTAACAGTCAAAATATAGGATTTCAACATGTGTCCAATGATTCCTAACTACTTAATCTTGACAACTTTGATTGTCTTTGCTTGATTTTCATAACCAATTGTTGTAACATTTGTTTTGAATTTGAACTTTCTATGAGTGTTTTCTATTCTTCACACACATAACATAATATTGAAAACTATGTTTAGTGAAATAATACCTTTTGATGATAATACTTAATCTTTTATACTTCCAAGATTTATTTATTATTATTTTAACATATCACCAAAGGTTATTGGTGATTTTGATTGTTCTGAGTGCTCTGATTGGAAACTATTATTGGTGATGCTTTTAGGTTAGTCTCCTTGGATTTTACACTCATATCATCTCATTTAACATTACTATCTTTCTTTGTCTCCTTAGATTTTACAGCATTGTTGTTGTGAAAATTGTTGGGTATGACTCATATTGTGCCGTCAACAGATATGTACGGAGCCCTACTCCCCGGTGAGCGGGTGGGGGCCTGGGGGAGTCTCCCCGGCAGGGGCTAGAAGGCAGTGCCCCCGAAACTTTTTTCGAGACCTAGAACTATTGTTGGCCTCGTGTTTTATTATTTGTAGTTTGGTCTTGGACCCATGAATAGCTATGGTACTTAGGATTTCTAAGACTATATATTTCCTTGTAATTTGAATGCAATTGTACGAGTGTGTGAGGGAAATATAGTTAATAGCTGGACGTTGTTAGTTTTTTATATACTTAATGATCTAATCATTTTCACAAATAATATTAGATCAATGCGAAATAAAATACAATATAAATGCCTCCCGTCATTCCTTGAATTGGGTTGTAATACTGCAATGTGAAGTGATTTCTTGAGTCTTCCAAACTCTTCTCAATTTGCATTGGATGGTGTATATGCACTTTATATGTGAGTGAGTTTAGGGACCCCAGAAATTGAAGATACACACCTATATATAGACCTTTTCCATCAAAGGTGGTTATGTGTATATGATTATAATGGAAAGTTAACAGTGGTTCAGAAGTTAACAGCGGTTGAAAAGGAGTAGTTAACCAATTAAGGTTGGTTACAAAAATAAACCAATAGATGTAACCCACATTGGGTGAACCAGGGTAAACTCTGTATGTTGTTTTCTTCTTCTCCTTTCTCTCCTTCTCCTATCTCGATTGTTGTGTGATTGTTTGGTTCCCAACAGGAACTGCTGCAGTCTTCTTTGCAGCTTACAAGTCAACCTCTTTTTCAAGCATCGTTGTCCTGTGTAGAATAGTCTTCAAGCGGTATACACAATTGTTTGATTATAGGTAGTGATTTCTATTTACCAAATTTAACTCAGGAATAATAATAATAAATTTTAATATGTAGAAGGAGAACACTGATTCTGAGTGCTGAATGTTTTGTAATTATCCTGGTATCTAGTTAAGGAGGCTTGGCAATATCCATTGGCATATGTGGTTAGGAAGGCTGAGTAGCTTATCAAAAAGCCAAGTTATGGATTTTGTTGCAGGAGGACTGGTTAATATCTTTTGCCCACATCCTGTACTTCAAAACTTAGACCAACACTAAATGTGGCATCACATATCAACTCTAAATGAGTAGCTTATTTGAGTTTGTCACTTGAAATTTTTCCTTCTAGCTTTGCAACTTCTTTGGTGCTAGTGATGATTCTAACTTGTGAAGTGCCTTTCCCACAATATGTGGCATCACATATCGATACCCCAATCTTCATTGTAAATGCAGCATATGACAGCATGTTAGATTATTCTGTTGCTCAAGAAGTTTCAGTTTGCTTTCAGGTGTTCCTTTAAAGGAACTTGTTAAACCATGTTCATATTCTTCCATCAATTGGTAAAGTATTTGACCATAGTAGTCATTCTTGTGTGTTTTCTGGATTCAAAACATGAAGATAATAAATCTTGTATGAATCCAGAATTCTAAGTTTAAAATTTTACACTAGCTTGATTAACTATATTTTCATATTGTGCTAGTTAATGTTTTTCCCAGATCCCTTGTTTTCACTAATTAAAGAATCCCTTGTTTTTCATTCAATGAGAAATCTAAGGTTGACTAAGATGAATATATCTAGTTATGCATTTTGATATTTGTTGGAGTTGGAGGGTCAAAAGAAAATGTCATTTTGGAGATTTATCGACAATTTGCTTGTGTTGGTGGAGATCAAGTATTTTCTGCCAGGCTTATCGCAAAGGGGTTCACTCTGAAAGAGGACATCGACTACACTGAGACCTTCTCCCCGCTTTCTATTCCTTCTCGGCGCAAGTTATACAGAAAAAAAAAATAGAATATCATGTGTATTGTGTATCTAGAAAGAATTCCTTTTGAAACGACTAATCCCTAGACACATCTATTCCATAAAGTCAAAAGTGTATATTCATCTAATTCATCTTTCCCTTTTCTTAATTACTTTTCATACTATTAATATAAGATTTACTTTGCTGTTTATGTAATTTCTCTGCCACTATCTAATATTCAAATTCAATCCCCTGGAAATTTTAAAAAATATCGTCAGTGTATTTTTTGGTGGCTATTAACTGCCCAAATGACAGTTTAAAATTGGTTCAAATCCATACATGTTCTGACTGTTTTTTAAGTATCAATATCGGCAGCTATTTTAAATCCGGCAAAACCTGTTTGTAACATGCGTAATTCTGGCAATATTTTTAGCTGTCAAAATTGTGATTTATGGCAGCTTTAACTGCCAAAATATATATTTTTAGTCGTCTCAAATTACAACTTTTTTTTTAAAGTGTGGGAAGAGAGATCTAAAATCAGTGGATAATCCAATTGATATTGAAAACGATATTTAGAGATTCCCGAATTGATTTTTTAGTGTCAAAAAAGCCCAACTGAAGCTGTCTTTATTCACGCAGCAAAAACGTTCAAATTCACTTTCACATCACATTCAGTGGCATGATGCTTCAACAAAAAATTATATGCAATTAACTAAATAACTATTGTCTATAAACAATTGATTGGACAACATAGTTTAATATAATAAAATTAGGATTAAATTGTTCAAATAATTTTAGTTTGATTTTTAATAGGAGGGATAAGAAAAAAAATTATTGCGTATACTATATGGGTTTATAGGTATATTAAGATAAAAATATTAGATGAAAATTCTTAACAGAAGATTAAAATAAAAAATATTTAGAATTTTATCCTAAATTTTTTCAAAGTCAGTTAGTTAGTTAACAGAAGATTAGGTTAAAATTTATTTGTAAATATATTATTATATTTAATATTTATTCAACAAATTTAAATATTAATCAAAATAGTGTAAAAAAAGAAATTATATTTTTCGGTTGGATAACTAGATAAAGAAAGCAAATTGATGTGATTTAATCTAAAAGCTCAAAAAACATTGTCGACGTCATAAAATGAAAAAGACGTGTGACATCATAGTTTTTACGAATGATCACTCAAGTTTAAAATATAGAGGTTGATTATGTTATATATTAATCTAAATTAATTTTGTTATTTGTTAAATCAAAGAGATTATAAAGGACAATGTATTGACATTTTAATCAGAGAAAACGTGATTGGATAGTATATATGCCAATTGAACTAGTTGATTTTTTCATAATGAAAAGAAGAATTAAAATCTAAATGTAGAGAAAAGGGAGACTTGTAGTAATCCGATTAATCCTTAAAATATTCTGGCAATAATCAAGGAGAACCAAGTTGAATTCCACCTACCCATGCCACTTCATACTTAATTATATCCTAATTGATTATTCAATTTGATGTCATGTCTTTAGATAATTACTTTAACAAATTCTCTTTCCCACTAGGGCATCCTTAAGCACCTCCCAACTTGTCATGATTCATTGTATTAGAAAACACAAACCAATAAAATTTGTCTATCTGCACTTCAATTGTTAGCCATATATAAATGAGAACACTTTTGGAGGTTGAGCTTTAAGAACACATAAGAACCGTTACAAACATGAGGTTTAAAACATGAATCAACTATTCGAATACAAAGTGGCCCATTATTCTTTTAATTTAATACGTATTCATCATGAAGCCATACAAGACAACAAAATATAAAATGTACAACTTAAAAGCAAACTCTTTTAACATTTCCTCTTTCTTTCCAAGGCATGAATCAGGCCAAATAATTCAATATCCTCAATTATACACAAAACGTTTCCTTTTTAGATAGCAGGACAAGAATATGGTCATATATATTTCAATTTTTCAGCACTAACAAAATATTCCCCTGTAAATTATTTTGCGAAGATAAAGAAAATGAAAAAAGAAGAAAACTTCATTAACATAGTTGTTCATTCCAGTCTTCCAGACACATATGTACTACTCTATTATTAACATTAGCACATGTGGAAACATGGATTCAAACAAAAGGTATATCTAATATCTTTGGATGAACCATGCATAAGTTTAAATTTCTGTTGGAAACTTTCAAACCATGATTTGTGTAAAAGTTAAATATGAGAGAAGCTTTTATTGAAACCAAGGTTTACAAACATCCAGACAAAAATAAAACACATAATTAAGTATCATAATATGGTCCAAAACTTCAAATTGAGAAAATATAGTAAAGGAAAAGTGAGGAGGAAATTAAAAGGAGGAGAAAACTCGGTTAATATATAATTATCCATTCCAAAACTCATGTACTTCTTTACTAACATCTGCACATGTGGAAAATTCTTTCACATGGATCAAAACCAAAGATAGGTCACATCTTTGGCCGATTCATGCAATCACCAAGTGTATTTTATATAATCCAAACTAGGGGGTAAAAAAGATAAGAAAGGGGAAATTGAGGGCAAATTAAAGAAAGCTATAGTCCAATCTAATTCATATAGCCCCTAGCTAGAGAAACACAAGCCAACCAATTACAAAAGCTACATATTTAATATATATGCACATACTAACTTCCTACATCAAAATTGCATATCTCATGCTATCATTCACCATTAGATGATTCATTTCAGAAATCTGAACAAATTCACCAGACACCCAAACCCCATCTGACCCGTTTGCTTGAGGATGAGACACGCATGAGAGGATTGATATGGGGGCATGAAGAATGCCATATATAAGTGAGATTCCACTCCAACCATGGTCTCTTCTTCCTCTATCGTGTCGAAACATGGCTAGCTCGACCCCGTTTGCAGCCTCAAACATGTTCTCATCCGCCACCCTTGAACCCTTCTTTGTGTTTTGTAGTTTCCTGGTCAACGCAGCCACAAGGCGCCACATACCTCCAACCTCAACAGATTAGTCTCTGACTTTCGAGTCAGGAAGCCGCAAAAGAACTAAAATTAGTATGTAGTGTCTCTGGAGCTTGTTTTGTGTTGTAGAAAGCTTAAGGAATTGAAGGGGTTGGAAGTGGCAATAACTCTTTCTCAACAAGGCTTTTGATATAATGGTAATTTGGCGGTGGTGTTGATAGTGCTTGTGTTTATCACAAAAGGTTTACGGGTTCCTTTTGGTTTTAAAGAGGCATATCACTAGCATTTTCATTTTCCCATTAACAAAAAGTGGGCCCTATTAAGCCCAACTTGCCGACAAAGCTGCCTAATTGTACAAAAAATTGTGATCTTTACTTTTGAATTTGATTTTACTTTTGTTTGAGTTATACTTGTACATTTGTTACCCAATGTAAACAAAGCAGGTTTTCGGCACAAACACATGGGGGAATTTTTTAAGGTATAGTTTTGGTGTTTTACAGTTCATTCATTTGGGTAATACCAAGTTGAAGGGGGCACACCCTGCAGGGAAGCTCAAGACAAAATGTTTAGAAGCAGATCTTATCTGATCGTATGCTGGCCAATCATTGGATCAGTAAATTCATCAGAGAATCACCACAGCCGTTTGATGAAAGATCTTTCTAGAGATAGACATTGCATCAAAAGTGAAATTGATCTGTGGATTTGCTATGATACTTTGGTTCTTCTTCTTTTTTAACCTATAGTTGTGGACTGGTTATTCTTCTTTTTAACTTTTTAAAATTTACACTCGTGGTGTAGGATTGCTACTAATTATCAAGTCTAAATTTCATATTTGATTCTTCTGTGAAAGATTTTGCTTTAGAAAGTAAATACTAAGAAATTATAGTCATTAATTAACATTGTATTTAAACACATGTATATATAATAAATTATGTAATTATTTAAATGCTAATGTACTATTTTTTTTAATCAATAACTATAGTTCTTTATTTTACTCCTTATATTAAATATTTTATTTTAATGGAACAAAATCCTTTTAGCTCACACATTGGTCAAACCTTGAGCAACAATAATTTTATTACTTGACTAACATTTTTTAAGTCATTGATACTCAGGGGTGTTCGCGGGTACGGGTCACCCGTGAACCCGAACTGATCCGAACAGTTTGGGTTGGGTCATTTATATATTTGGGTCAAAATTGAACCGAACCGATAAAAACCGTTCATGTACGGGTTGGGTCACGGGTTTAGATTTACAGATCCGTTGATCCGATGACCCGATCCGTGAACCCGTAATAATAATATAAATTTTATTATTTATATATATATATATATATATATATTAAAAATTAAAAAAATAATTTGACAATAAAAAAGATATGATATTGTAAATGTTTAAGATTGCATTCAAAAATAAGATAGGATATTTTTTAATATTGCATTAAAAAAAAGATAGAATATTTTTAAGATTGCATTGCATAATATAATAAAATATCTTTAAGATTGCATTGGATAATATGATAGAATATATTTAGGATTGCATTCAAAAATTGGTTAAAATCATATCTTTAAATTAGTATAAATAGAAACATATTTTGGTGTTCATGTATGCATTCCATTCCAAATAATATTAGAGAGTTTAT
>PYAF01004104.1:334205-358857 GCA_007407185.1 Glycine tomentella | reverse complement strand
TGGTTGTATTTTGATATCTAGGGGAAATTTGTACAGTTTTGAGAAATTTTGTACCTTGTAAAGAACAGAAATTCACCATATATGTATAAGAATGTATTCTTTATATGATTTAAGCTTCCTTAAACGTTTATTTCCATGCTTGCTGCGTTGTGATGATATTATATAATGATAATACGCCGGGTGCACACGGGGTGTTACAGGAGGAAATGTACGTTCGAAAAAATGTTCTTCCTAAATCTGCGTTTTGGTTTTGGGGCCTCCCCCTTTCTGAAGAAGAAAAGAAGAAGGAACTATTAAGAGTTTCTTCTGGGGGTTCGGGGGTGTCAAAAAGGTCTCATACTAGATCTTCCTCCACTTGTAGGGGTATTCGTATAAGCACAGACTACAGTCAAATGAGTCCGTCGGAAATCTTGGCTGATCGGGCTCTTGAACAGGCCTCCTCCGCTAGGGCTGTTAGGACTAGAAATCCTTCTGATAATGTCTGTTCCTCTAGGGTCATAAGGCCCCCTAAAAGTCTATCTGCCAAACCATGTTCGTCCTCCGCAAATAGCACGAACTCTTCTCACATTGCCGATCCAGGCCATCTAGAAATTGCCTACGAGGTTCATTTTGAACGTTGTTTGAAATGTATGGATGGGTTTCATTATTGTGCCCAAACTGGACAATATGAACGAACTGGCGAGATACTCGCATCATGCTGTCATAATTCGATCCGCCTCACGACGGCTAGGGTTTCTCGATCGTTCATGTCAGATGCTGAGACCAGGAGGCCGACTTCTCTCCATGTTAGCTCGGCGCCGACCGTTTCTTCAACTCTCTCAACCGTCCCTCCAGGTATTTATTACTAATTTTCTATTTTTATTTTGTCGTAGGTTGTTATGGATACCCCGTCAGCGAGATGGTCGGCGAGTCACATTCGGCAGGATCTCAACCCGACAGTCCTTCTCCCCTTCTAATCTCCAAATTTCCTTGGTTCACTTACGAAGTGCTTCATACTTCCTCCATCTCGACCCGAGAGAGTGTTGCCGCTCTCCCTGTTGGCAATCATGACGGATTTTCTATTTGTCCTCCTGCCCTGGACGAGCCCATCTGCTCGTGTGCCGGGGAGAGTGAGCATAGTTACTTCTTCTTTTGTAAAGACATAATCACCCGTCTAGGAATTCGATTTCCCTTGTCGGATTTTGAAATGCAGCTCCTGAATTATCTTCACTTAGCCCCTTCTCAATTGCATCCGAACAGTTGGGCTTTTGTGAAATCTTTCGAGGATCTATGTGTGGAATTAAGTGTTCCTTGTACCATCCCTCTTTTCTTCTGTTTCTTTAATGTGCACACCGGCCGCACTGGCCGAGAACCTGCGTCTCGGAAGGGGTGGACTTCTCTTCGGAGTCGCTCCGACCGTCGTCTTTTTTCTAGCTTCACTGATTCTTTCAAAAACTTCAAAAATAATTTTTCAAAGTTGTAGCCGAACCCGGCAAACAACCCTTCTTCCTCCGCGGTCCAGAGTCACCCGATGTCAAGTGGAAATTCCTGCTCTACTGGACCCAGGAACATCATGCTTACCCTCTGCCTCCTACCGCTTTGACGAGTCCAACCTCTCAGACGTAGAGGCATTGGCGCTTGTGCAGATTAACTTGCACTGGGAAGCTCAAGGTTTATTGAATGTTAAATAAATAGTGCTTACCTTTTTCATGCCATTATGTTAACTCTTTATTTTATAGCAGCCGAGATGGAGGATCTGTCTGCCGACCTCGTACATCGCCCGAACAAGGCTGCTGGCGGCCAACGTCTCCGGTATCTTCAGAAGCTTCCGGCGGCGAGCTCGGCCAAGAGACGTCGAGTTGAAGTGGTGCCCAGCGGTTCACAAGAGATTGTTTCGGTTGAACCTGTTGTGGGCGAAGTTGGATCCATAGTTGAGCAGGTAGGCCGAGATGCCCACCCTAACCCTACCTCGGGTGCCGCGGAGGACATTCCGGCTGCTACCACTGCTGTTGCTACAAGCCCCACGGCCGCTTCCATGATATCACCGGGGTGCCTATGGGAGAAAGGAGTTGATGACCTTTATCCATTTACCAGGGCCCCCAAACGTTTTTCCGATTCGAGCCTCTTCTCTGATGAAGATATCCAAAAGCTCGACTAACTACACTTGTAAGCTTTCAAGTGTGCTTCTCTGGTACCGAGCTTAGTCTCGTTGAAGTCCCGACATACAAGGCTGAAAGAGGAGCATGCGATACTGCAGGACGAGCTCGCTTCTTCCCGTGAGGGGTTGGCCGTCGCCACCGAACATCTCTCTTCTGTTCGCGACGAGCTCCAAACGGTGAAGGGCCACGCCGACTCCTTGGAAGCCTCATATGATGCTGCCTTCGCTGAAGCCAGCAAGGCCTGGGGTGAGGCTGATTCCTTGGCTCAAGAACTTGCTGATTTGAGGGCTCTCTACGAGAAATCTCAAATGGAGGCATTGCAAGCCAAGAAAGATGTGGCCGAGCTCCAGGAGGTGCTGGGCTCAGTAGCGGAAGAGGCCTTTTCAAATGCCTTGGAGCAAGTCCAGCATCTGAACCGGGGAGTAACACTGAATCTTGAAGGGGCTCATTGCCGAGCATATATTGAAAATGGTGAGTTGGTCCCTTACATCCCTTTGAAAATTGCTTCCCCGGTCGAGGATACTGAGGTCGCTGCTGGCGAACAGGCATGATTTGAAGGGCCAGAATGCCGGTTTTAATTGTAGCATTTACTTGTTCGAACAATCTTTTAATGCTTGACTTGTTTAGACATTCGTACTCCTCCATTAATGTATCCGGTTTCTGTCATGATTTGCTTTACTTTCTTAAGTATTTGTTCCAACGACCGTTTTCTTACCCGAGTCGTTAGTTGGGATTTGAATATCGAGTTTTGGAACTATGTTCCGGTCCTAGCAACTGTCGACGTTATTCATAAAAAATTTATCAATGGATGTGATTCTCCGATCATCCCTCCACGAGTAAATGGTTATGTTGGCTTGATCAAGGCCGAGTTAATGCATAACGACTACTAGGCTCACTTTGTGCACAATATATATATAATTTCCTCATAACAAGGATTTTATTGATATTTTCGAAGATTACATAGATTCATGATCTCAATAAAAGATTTGCACGGGTGCTATGTTCTCGGCATACATAATCAATTAATGAGAAACACATGGAAACATAATCTGCGATTTTCATAAAGGATTTACCCGGATATTAATCTCGGGTCCCTGTTTATTAAATATTAATTCATGATCCCCATGAAAGATTCAAAACCGATTAAGGGGAAACACATGGATGACAATAAAGGATTTACCCAGATATTAATCTCGGGTCCTTGTTTATTAAATATTAATCCATGGTCCCCATGAAAGATTCAAAATCGATTAAGGGGAAACACATGGATTTTATCATGGCTTCAAATCTTCAGTTAAAATATGTCTTCAACTTGTCAGCGTTCCAAGTGCGCTTTACCTGTCTCCTGTCAAGGGTTTCAAGCGTGTATGCTCCTTGTCCCAGATTCTGGGTGACTCGGTACGGCCCCTGATATCGGCTCATCGAAATACGAGATCACCTTTCTTGAAGGACCTCGGCTTCACTTTTCTGTTGAATTTTCGGGCCATTATCTTCTTCATATGCAAGTCTCGATGATGTGCTAAAGTACGGACTTCTTCTATCAGGTCCAGCTCAGCAGCTAATGCCACGTTGTTAACTTCTGTGCGTGACACATGTTGCTTTCTCCATGAAGGTTGGATGATCTCCATAGGTATCATTGCTTCGCAGCCGTATGTCATTCTGAATGGAGTTTCCTGAGTGGCGGTTTGGGCCATGGTTCTGCGTGTAACACCCGTCTGCACCCGGCGTATTAACATTATTACAATATCAGGATAACGCAGCAAGTATGGAAACAAAACAATAAAGGAAGCCTGAATCTAATATAAATACACATTATATACATATATGGTGAATCTCTGTCCTTTAGAAGATACATAGTTCTCAAAACTATACAAATTTTCCCTAGGTATCAAAATACAACCAAAATAAACAAAATGTGGGCCAACAAACTCGGTCTTCTAAGCCTAGGGTTCTCTACCACACTATCCCAGCTCAGGCCTTTTGCCTTGGGATCTCTCAGTGACTTCAGTCTCAGCTCCTGCAACATGAGCCCCAGACAGGGGTGAGATAATCATCCCAGTAAACTCAGGGTTCTCAGAGGTTTCCCTCCCCTGGTTCACTTTTTAGTATACAGAAATATATATATATATATATATATATATATATATCTTAGCATAACATAAATCATATCATATTAAAATGGCATCATACAATTAGCCTTCACGGCTCCCATAAACCATCTGTATGCACATGGCCATTCCAACTCAAGCATAAGTAAACAATACACAGTGCCTGAGAGAGATCATCCACCGAGTGAGTACGTTCTCTCAGGACTTCCATTTGAGTTCCTGAATAAGATCATCCACCGAGTGGGTACATCTACTCAGGACTCACTCAATCTATGCCTGAATAGGATCATCCACCGAGTGGGTACATCTACTCAGGACTTGCCGCCCAATACCTGAATAGGATCATCCACCAAGTGGGTACGTCTACTCAGGGTTTACATGAATGCCTATGGATTATCCCAAGGGAGATCATCCATCGAGTAGGTATATTCCCAAAGGGGTCCATAGTTCCTCAGTCTACTGGCCAGTAGATTTCATGCAATCACATCACAATCATCTCATAACAGAATCCATACAAGCATATAATATACTAGTGTACTCAAGCCATCATCATAATCAGCACATCATATACTATCTCAATTTAACCAATATACATATACCCTATCACAGGGTTGAGCTAGCACTCAATTGCTAGAAATCATCAAACCATTTCATCAATATCAGGTACATCATTCAATATCATATCATCATAAAGCATCAGCATACAAGATATATCAAACAAACACCCAAGATGGGTGTAGTAAACACAAGCAGGGAAACAATCCCCAAGAACACTGAGCTTACCTGGTCTCAGCTCAGAATCAGCTCTCCTAGTCTCGTGGTGACCTCCACCAGTGCTATGCGTCTCACGCCCTACAATAGGTATGAAATAGATGATCAGATACGGTATTTAACCGCTTATATGGAAGGAAACACCCTTCCTTTCATAATCAGTTTCTGTCTTCTAACTTAATGTTTATCTTGGCCCAGTTCCTACTAGGCCATGCATTGACCCTCAAGGGTCTGCCTCAGTCTGACTAAAGCCTTAGAGTTCCTTTAAAACTCTGTACAACTCAATTCAAAGCTTTTCTAATCTCAAGAACCAATAATGGTTCAACTCAGCCAAACTAGATATATCCACATGTTTTCACCGATCATTTGGCCTTATGATCAACTTTTGTAAAGGTACTTGAGTTAATACAGGCCATAGTACCTCTCATTCACACACACTTCTTCCTCCTCAGAGCCAAACTTAAACTTCATCCCAATTCCAATTTCAAGGTTCCATATGACTCAGAACAACCTCCTGACTACACTTTTCTAAAGAACTTAGGCCTAATTCCAGCCCTATAACCAATTGGTCACTATTCATTCAATCTCCCATTCCAAAAATTAAACGGTTAAAACATGAGTTTCTTACTTCAGATCAATAGAGAAAGGCTGGAGAAGTCTTTCTCCTAGCTCTGGTGTCCTGGAACCAGCTCCTTTCCCTTTCAAAGTTCACCCTCTGAAGAAACTCAAAGAAATGGGAGTTCTCTCACAAACTAGGCTGAAATTGGCTTCTATTTGGTTCAATCTAAGTTTAAAGGTGATTAGGAGGTGTTTTATGGGATTATGATGGAAGTTTGAAGCTTCTAAGGTACATTAATGGTGGTCGAGGCTCAGGGAAGAAGAGGAACAGTGATTTTCCTCTGAAAATCGCGATTTGCCTTTATATAGGTGGCTTGCCAGAGGTCTGGCGCGACCCGCGTCACCTCTGGCGCCATCCGCGCCACAATGGCGGTGGCCGTGGCGCCATTTGCGCCACTCTGGCGCTAATCGCACCACACTCCAGAGACCATGGCGCAACTCGCGTCATCCGCGCCAAACTTCAGAGACTGTGGCGCTACTCGCGCCAACCTGACGCTAATCGCGCCACTATCTAGTAACCATGGCGCTGATCGCATGGACCTGGCGCCACTTGCGTCAGTTGCCAGTGGGCATGGCGCTGATCGCGCCACACTGGCGCTAACCGCGCCACACCTCTATACTGGCTTTTGCAGAAGAATTTCTGCAGAAAACCAGAGCTGTTCGCGCAGATGCTTGCGCCGTTCGCGCCCGAACTCAAAGTTATCATATTTCTCCCCCCCTTTTTATGAATTTTGTCCACAAAATTCAGAATCATACCTGACAAACAACTCGAGATATAGCTGTATAAGTTCCTGCTCCCGCTCCCAAGTCACCTCCTCAGGTGGCCTTCCTTCCCATTGTATTTTAACGATGGGAATGGTCTTGCTCCGGATCTTTTTCTCCGTCCGATCCAGGATTCGGATAGGTCGTGTAGGACTCGTCAGATTTTCTCTAATTTGAACAGAGTCAGGCGCTACCACGTGTGACGGGTCTGGTACATACTTCCTCAACTATGACACGTGGAAAACGTCATGCAATCCTGACAACTGGGGAGGTAGAGCTAGCCTATATGCCACTGGTCCAACTCTCTGAAGTATCTGATAGGGACCAATGAATCTAGGGCTCAGCTTCCTTACACCCAAGGCTCGTCCTACACCTGTGATGGGAGACAGCCTCAAGAACACATGGTCACCTTCCTCAAACTGTAGCGACCTGTGTTTATGATCATAGTAACTCTTCTGACGACTCTGAGCTTTCATCAACTTGTCTCTGATCATACTGATCTGTTCAGAGGTCTTCCGGACCATATCAGGTCCAAGAAGCTATCTTTCACCTACCTCAGTCCAGCATACAGGAGTTCTGCACCTCCGGCCATACAATACCTCATAAGGTGCCATGCCCAGACTGGCATGAAAACTGTTATTGTATGAAAATTCTACCAGAGGTAGGTATCTATCCCAGCTAGCACCCTGCTCTAATGTACAAGCCCTCAGCATATCCTCCAGGGTCTGGATGGTCCTCTCTATCTGACCATCTGTCTGAGGATGGTAGGTTGTGCTAAGCCTCGGCTGAGTACCAAAAGCTTCCTGAAGCGCACTCCAGAATCTTGAAGTGAACTTTGGGTCTCTGTCACTAATGATATTCTCGGGAACTCCATGCAGTCTGACAATCTCTCGGACATATAGCTGAGCCAACTTCTCTGCAGTATAGTCAGTCCGAACAGGTAAGAAATGAGCAGACTTAGTCAGCCTATCAACAATTACCCAGATAGAATCACATCCAGTCTGAGTTCTCGGTAATCCAACCACAAAATCCATGGAAATGCTATCCCATTTCCACTCTGGAATCTGCAACGGCTGCAGTAGGCCTGACGGTCTCTGATGCTCAATCTTCACCTTCTGACATATCAAGCATCTAGTCACGTACTCAGCTATATCTTTCTTCATTCCTGGCCACCAGAACTTCTTCTTCAAGTCCTGATACATCTTGGTGGCACCTGGATGAATACTGAACTGGCCCTTATGAGCCTCTGTCAGAACTACATCAACTAGCTTGCCTTTAGGCACTACGATCCGGCCCTGGTATAATACCAAACCATGATCATCCTCGGAAACATCCTACCGACCAATCATGGTCCTAACATCACCATCATGTCTCTGGGCCTCCTGAATCCTCTGAATTAGCTCATTCTCAATCTGGGTCTTTCTTAGCTCCAAACCACTAGCACCCTCTATCACTGACAGGTGCATATCTTTGAATTGCTCAACTAATCTGCAATCAGAGATCATCATACAGGCAATACCTACATGCTTCCTGCTCAAAGCATTAGCCACCACATTTGCTTTTCCTAGATGGTATTTCAACTCAAAGTCATAGTCCTTGAGGAATTCCATCCATCGTCTCTGCCTCATATTCAGTTCTTTCTGGTCAAACAGATACTTGAGGCTTTTGTGGTCGCTGAACACTACCAATCTCGCACCATACAGGTAGTGCCTCCACACTTTTAGAGCAAACACAATCGCTGCTAACTCTAAGTCATGTGTAGGATAATTCTCTTCATGTGGTTTCAACTGCCTGGATGCGTAGGCAACCACTTTCTTCTCCTGCATCAGTACACATCCAAGTCCCTGCTTAGATGCATCACAATAGACCTCAAAGCAACCTTCAGGATCAGGAAGAGTCAAGACTGGGGCTGTGGTCAACTTTTCTTTCAATCTCAGAAAGCATTCTTCACATTCATGGGTCCAAACAAATGGGTTACCCTTCCTAGTCAGACGAGTCAGAGGTAAAACCATCTGTGAGAATCCTTGAATGAACCTCCGATAGTAACCTGCCAACCTAAGAAAACTACGGACCTCTGAGACGTTCTTGGGTCTCTCCTAAGACATCACAGCCTCGATCTTACTGGGATCAACTGCTACCCCAGTTGCAAAAATCACATGGCCGAGGAATTTCACCTCTGAAAGCCAGAACTCACACTTAGATAACTTAGCATACAGCTGGTTATCTCTTAAGATCTGCAGAACGATCCTGAGGTGCTCGGCATGCTCTGCCTCTGTCTTGGAATAGATCAGTATATCATCAATGAATACCACCACAAACTGATCTAGAAATAGTCTGGATACTCTGTTCATATAATCCATGAACACTGCAGGGGCATTTGTCAGACCAAAAGGAATGACCTGATATTCATAATGTCCATACCTTGACCTAAATGCAGTCTTCGGTATGTCCTCTGGCTTAATCCAGATTTGATGGTATCCGGATCTCAGGTCGATCTTGGAGAATACACAGGCTCCCCTCAGTTGATCCAGCAAATCATCTATGCGAGGCAGAGGGTACTTATTCTTTATAGTCACCTTATTCAATTGCCTGTAATCCATGCATAATCGCATGCTCCCATCTTTCTTTTTCACAAACAGGACCGGTGCTCCCCAGGGTGACACACTTGGTCTAATGAAACCCTTGGACAACAAGTCCTGCAACTGCACCTTCAATTCTTTTAGCTCCAACGGGGACATGCGGTAAAGGGCTATGGATATAGGTCCCACACCTGGAACCAGATCAATGGAGAACTCAATTCCCCTACCCGGTGGAAGTTGTGTAATTTCCTCAGGGAAAACATCAACAAACTCACTTACCACCGGAATCTTTGACATATCCAACCCCGGTTTCTCAACAGCTGTACTCAATAAAAGATAGCCCTGAGCCCCTCTCTGTATCTCCTTGTGAACTTGCAAGTGTAACGACTTCCTTTTCTTTAAGTATTTAGCTTATTACTTATTTAGTTTATGAATGGAATTTTTTTTTATTCAATTAATTTTCAAAAATTAAATTACCATAACCTTAAACTAATTCATTAAAAATTCATCATAGTAATTAAGGTGAACAAGTTAATAATTATCCAACGTATTTAAGTTCCCATATAAAACAGTCCATAGTACAGTCCATAATACAGATCCAATAACATACAGACAGTCCAAAATACATATCAAAAGCCACAAAATAGTAAGCATCACAACATCTTCATCACATCATCCATGCATATCTTCAATCCAACATCCATGCTCAGCTACTACTGTTCATCTGCTCACCCAAATAAATTAGGGTCATCACAGGTGTCAACCACAGACACAAAATAGGGTAAGTCTATGATAAATACAGTTTAAATAAGCGGAGCATATTTATAAATATCCATGATATCATTCATAAAATTCATGGAAGACACATGCTTATCTTTTTATATGATGCATGACTGTCTCAAAATTCTATCAAATGGTACCATAGTCAAGATAGCCCCATCTCAGTGGCATAGACTTATCCATTCAGTCAGGGTAGCGCAGTGGCGCATAGGAGTGTCACCTCCACCTATGTGATCATCATGGTGGTGTGGTCCTCACTGATACAACTACCCCCCAGTTCAGAATCCTCTGAACACATGGACTCAGTCCAGCTATCTGACACACCTCCTCTTAAGGTAACGCGGCTTAACCCCCGCAGGGCATATGCACATGCATGAATGATTCATATTTAATCTTTCATTTTATTCTTTACTTTATGTTAATACAGTGTTCAAAAAAAGTCATGGAACAACAATATATAAACTTATTTTCCCAAATTCTTACAACAATAGTCCATTCCATGAATCTTCAAAACATGCCAAATTTATTAGAATTTAAACATTAATCATGGTTTCAACATAATATTAGAATTTGAACATTAATCATGGTTTTCAACATAATACACAAAATTTCAACACTCCTTTAATACAATGTTTAATAAACATATTCGAGAATAATAATCAGCCACATAAACTTTAATAATATCTAAATACCATTTAAATCATTACACATCAAAATTCAAATTTCTTAACCAAATACTCATTAGGCTAGATTTAATTTATTCATGCTAATAATCATCTATTAATGCTTCTAAACATCTATTAAACTCAATTCAAATTACTTCTTTAATTAATACATGTATTAAACCAATTTTAGTTCTTTAAGACAATTTATCATACTCTTAATAACCAAAGCTAAATTTGGAAGTAATTTTAAGACTCCTAGCATATTTAAACTCTATGTATCATAAGCTTCCCTTACATAATATTTTATAAAATATCCAGCCATAATATTTTATAAAATGTCCAGCCATATATCCACAGTTGAATCCACAAATTTTTTAGAACAAGTCACAAAACGTGAAGGCTCAAACATTTATTAAAATAGTTTAACATAACAGCATGATAAATATAATTACAACATACAAAATTTAATGAGTATGCTTAGGAATTTATAGAACATTAAATAAAATCATAAACATTAGTGAAACATTTGTTGTATATTATTATCTTTCAAATGGATTATTTACTCAAATAAAATCATAATACTCAAAGGTTCAAATATTTTAAACATTCCCCTACTAAGTTGGATTAAATTTATTCTTTCCATCAATCATTTACTAATCTAAAACCAAGTCAATTGTTTCAGTAATTTGTGCGTTTAATAAGATTTTGTATTTTTATAAAACTTAGCATAATTGATATTTAAACTATATTTGCCATAGAACTTCCCATACCTTGTTTTGTTCTTAATCTTTGGACAGCTCTTACTCCCTCTTTTCCTTGATTCCCACGTGCACTTTAAGGTTGGTAGTCTTAAGTTTTCTTTTTGGATGAGGGTATAAGTTGAAAGTGATAAAATGGTTAAAGTGGGAAAAATACACAAGGAGTAATTGCACGGTCACTTCCTAGCTTGTTTTGAAAATGTTTTGAAAGTTGTTTTGGAAGAGACAAGGCTTTGCACATTCACTTCTTTTTTCTCCAGCCAAGTTTTACGGTCCCACTTGCTTTATAAAGATGTTGCCTTTTGCTTTCAAAAAAATCTACAATTATTTGCTTTAGTAATCATGTCTTGCTTTTGCTTTGTTTAATTCTTACTGGCTAATGATTCTTGGCCTTCCATGTGTCTTGTTTCTTGATTTTTCTACATTCTCATTGTTCCTAGCTTTATGTTTCACGTGTCATTCCATTTGGTGTAGGCATTTCCGTTTTGCTTTTATTCCATACGGTTTGGTATTTTTGTTTTGCTAGATTTTGGCTTTCCAAATATCTTAAGCATTTATTATTCCTTTTCACATGGACCAATTAAATTGTGCTAAGTTCTTTAATCTTCCATGTGATTATTCTTGACTTTTCTAAGGCTTTTCTCCCTTGGATTTTATGCTATACGGTCAAGGTTTCTTCTTAAAGCCAAACTTACAAAACTTTTCCTTTTATTCCATATAATAGTAATTTTCTAAGTTCTTAGTGGTCCAATTTTGTTTAATTAATAACAGCATTAAACTATCTTGTTAAAGAAGTCTATTTATCTTATAATTAAGAGAAAATTCTATAGATTGTATCTATCATTTTTCTGTGTTTTTTAGATACTTAAGTTAGTCTATATTGAGTTCTTTTCAAATTTTTCTATAACAATTCCTAGAAATTTTAATTCATGATTTCTTGTCAACTGCTGTGTGGATAATTTGTTTTCTAGGAGTATATTGTCCTTTTCTCAGGGTTCTACAGAATCCTCAATAATATCTGGTCATTTTTAGGTAAAAGGGTATTTTGGTCATTTTTAAAATATCTAGGGTTATTTTCGTCATTTTTATCTTAAACTAATTCTTGTAAAAATAAAAATGCATGTTGATCATTTACTGAGAAAAACTCACAAAAATATATGTATCAATTATGAGGGTGTTACAGCAAGATTGAGAGAAAGGAAATAGAACTCAAGCTGGCTCCATCTGAGGGCACTACAACCTGCTTGTCACAGCAGTCTAACATAATGCCATACTTGGCTAACCAATCCATACCCAAGATGACCTTAAGGGTAGGCATCACCAAACAATGCAGATCAACTACATATTCTCTGCCCTCAAACTGAAAATGGACATTTTCACAACATATGTCCACCATACACCGCTCTTTAGAGCCAGTAGTGACCTCCATGGGAGCAGGAAGTCTGAACATAGGCAAGTTCAGTCCCCGTGCAGTGCAGTCATTGATAAAAGAATGAGTGGCTCAAGAGTCGAACAAGACTCTCACATCATGTGCATTAATCAAAATAGTACCTCTGATCAGATCAGGAGCTCTGGCGGCCTCTCCAACGTCCACCGTATAAACCCGGCCTGTGGTAGGTGCTGCTGATATCACTGGAGCAGCTGTAGCCCGACTGCCTGCTTGCGGGCACTCCCTGGCATAGTGACCTGGCTTGCCACATCTGTAACAAACCAACTAGCCGGTGGGGCACACTCCCCAGTGGTTCCTCCCACAAGTATTACACTTGGGAGGTAAGTTAGTCCTCTGGGGTGCTCCTCTCTGTCTGGAGCCTCTCTTGAATCTACCTGCCAGAGAAGAAACTCCCAAATCTCTGCCTCTGCCCTTTCCAATAGGGGCTGCTCCGCTGAGTCTCCTGGCCTCCTGCCTCTTAGCCTGGGTGGACTGGCTTCCACTGCGCCTCCTGATCATATCTTCCACCTGGCGGCACTGCCTCACCAGGCTGCCCAAATCTTTGGATCCACTACCCGCTATCTTCTCTTCGATGTTCTAAGTCCCCTCTAGAACTTAGCAGCCAACACCTCTGCTTTAGGTAAAGCTCTCCTGAAATGTGCATACTTAGCCAACTCATTGAATTTGGGCCAAGTACTCATCAACAGACATCTTCCCCTGCACCAGACTCTCAAACTCAGCCTGTTTCTGTTCTCTGGCGTCTTTGGGGAAATAACGGTCCAAAAACTGAGCTTCAAACACCTCCCAGGTAATGACCTCACCCTGGCCTTTCAATAACTCTGAAGTGGTGATCCACCACTCATGTGCGTCTCCCTGAAGCAGATAAGTGGCATAGAGAAGCTTCTGATGGTCTTAGCACTCCATCACTGTAAAAATCTTCTCTAATGCCTGTAACCACTTGGCAGCAGCTATAGGGTCATACTCCCCATGAAAGGAGGGCGGATCATGCTTCCGGAAGGCGATCAGCATCCTTCCTCTGGCCGCTGTGTCGTCCTCTGTATCAGCCTGGGATGACCTGTCCCCTCTCTGGTGCTGAGGCCCATCAGAGTGATGGCTACCTCTACCCTGATGGCTACTACCCTCGCCTTCAGGAGTCTGTTGTGTAGGGGATACTCTATCTTCCCTATGTCGAGCTCTCAACTCAGCCATGAGCTCTTCATTAGTCTTGAGCAAGGCTTCATTAGCTTGCCTATTTGCAGCAAGCTCCTGCTGCACAGCTGCCAAAGCAGCTACAATCGGGTCAGGTTGTTCTTCTACACCCGCCCTCTCACTGGTGTTCCGGGTCCTCACCATGACACTGCACATATAATATAATAGGATGAGTTGATCAGGCTCACGCTTAACATCACACATGCAATAGTCATGGTGTACATCCCAAACGCATAAGGAAGAGATTTAATTCACCATATAGTGCTTCCTTGAACACTGCTCTGATACCATAAAATGTAACACCCGTGTGCACCCGGCATATTAACATTATTACAATATCAGGATAACGCAGCAAGCATGGAAACAAAACAATAAAGGAAGCTTGAATTTGATATAAATACACATTATATACATATATGGTGAATCTCTGTCCTTTATAAGATACATAGTTCTCAAAACTATACAAATTTTCCCTAGGTATCAAAATACAGCCAAAATAAACAAAATGTGGGCCAACAAGCTCGGTCTTCTAAGCCTAGGGTTCTCTACCACACTATCCCAGCTCAGGCCTTTTGCCTTAGGATCTCTCAGTGACTTCAGTCTCAGCTCCTGCAACATGAGCCCCAGACAGGGGTGAGATAATCATCCCAGTAAACTCAGGGTTCTCAGAGGTTTCCCTCCCCTGGTTCACTTTTTTGTATACAGAAATATATATATATATATATATATCTTAGCATAACAGAAATCATATCATATTAAAATGGCATCATACAATTAGCCTTCACGGCTCCCATAAACCATCTGTATGCACATGGCCATTCCAACTCAAGCATAAGTAAACAATACACAGTGCCTGAGAGAGATCATCCACCGAGTGAGTACGTTCTCTCAGGACTTCCATCTGAGTTCCTGAATAGGATCATCCATCGAGTGGGTACATCTACTCAGGACTCACTCAATCTATACCTGAATAGGATCATCCACCGAGTGGGTACATCTACTCAGGACTTGCCGCCCAATACCTGAATAGGATCATCCACCGAGTGGGTACGTCTACTCAGGGTTTACATGGACGCCTATAGATTATCCCAAGGGAGATCATCCACCGAGTGGGTATATTCCCAAAGGGGTCCATAGTTCCTCAGTCTACTGGCCAGTAGATTTCATGCAATCACATCACAATCATCTCATAACAGAATCCATACAAGCATATAATATACTAGTGTACTCAAGCCATCATCATAATCAACACATCATATACTATCTCAATTTAACCAATATACATATACCCTATCACAGGGTTGAGCTAGCACTCAATTGCTAGAAATCATCAAACCATTTCATCAATATCAGGTACATCATTCAATATCATATCATCATAAAGCATCAACATACAAGATATATCAAACAAACACCCAAAATGGGTGTAGTAAACACAAGCAGGGAAATAATCCCCAAGAACACTGAGCTTACCTGGTCTCAGCTCAGAATCAGCTATCCTAGTCTCGTGGTGACCTCCACCAGTGCTATGCGTCTCACGCCCTACAATAGGCATGAAATAGATGATCAGATACGGTATTTAACCGCTTATATGGAAGGAAACACCCTTCCTTTCATAATCAGTTTCTGTCTTCTAACTTAATGTTTATCTTGGCCCAGTTCCTACTAGGCCATGCATTGACCCTCAAGGGTCTGCCTCAGTCTGACTAAGGCTTCAGAGTTCCTTTAAAACTCTGTACAACTCAATTCAAAGCTTTACTAATCTCAAGAACCAATAATGGTTCAACTCAGCCAAACCAAATATGTCCACACATTTTCACCGATCATTTGGCCTTATGATCAACTTTTATAAAGGTACTTGAGTTAATACAGGCCATAGTACCTCTCATTCACACACACTTCTTCCTCCTCAGAGCAAAACTCAAACTTCATCCCAATTCCAATTTCAAGGTTCCATATGACTCATAACAACGTCCTGACTACACTTTTCTAAAGAACTTAGGCCTAATTCCAGCCCTATAACCAATTGGTCACTATTCATCCAATCTCCCATTCCACAAATTAAACGGTTAAAACATGAGTTTCTTACCTCAGATCAATAGAGAAAGGATGGAGAAGTCTTTCTCCTAGCTCTGGTGTCCTGGAACCAGCTCCTTTCCCCTTCAAAGCTCACCCTCTGAAGAAACTCAAAGAAATGGGAGTTCTCTCACAAACTAGGATGAAATTGGCTTCTATTTGGTTCAATCTAAGTTTAAAGGTGATTAGGAGGTGTTTTATGGGATTATGATGGAAGTTTGAAGCTTCTAAGGTACATTAATGGTGGTCGAGGCTCAGGGAAGAAGAGGAACAGTGATTTTCCTCTGAAAATCGCGATTTGCCTTTATATAGGTGGCTTGCGAGAGGTCTGGCGCGACCCGCGCCACCTCTGGCGCCATCCGCACCACAATGGCGGTGGCCGTGGCGCCATTTGCGCCACTCTGGCGCTAATCGCGCGACACTCTAGAGACCATGGCGCGACTCGCACCAGCCCGGCGCCATCCGCACCAAACTTCAGAGACTGTGGCGCTACTCGCGCCAACCTGACGCTAATCGCGCCACTATCCAGTAACCATGGCGCTGATCGCGTGGACCTGGCGCCACTCACGTCAGTTGCCAGTAGGCATGGCGCTGATCGCGCCACACTGGCGTTAACCGCGCCACACCTCTGTACTGGCTTCTGCAGAAGAATTTCTGCAGAAAACCAGAGCTGTTCGCGCAGATGCTTGCACCGTTCGCGCCCGAACTCAGAGTTATCATACTTTGTGCCCACAAGACATAGTATAGCTGTTCGACCCAATTTGGGCAGGCTTCGTGCATCCGCTTTTTCAATCCGTCCAAAATAATTTTATTGGCGGCTTCAGCCTGGCTGTTGGACTGCGGGTGTTCCACCGATGAGAAATGGTGTTTTATATGGAATCCGACCATCATTTCCTGAAACTTCTTATCGGTGAACTGTGTTCCATTATCCTGACGACTTCTGCTGGGATTCCAAATCTTGCAATTATGCTGCGCTTGAAGAACTTTTGAATCCGGGCCGAGGTGATGGTGGCTAAGGGTTCGGCCTCGATCCATTTTGTGAAGTAGTCAACAACTACCACTAACCATTTCATCTGACCCTCCGTTGCCTTAAATGGTCCTAGAAGGTCCATTCCTATTTGTGGAAGGGCCATGGTGCTGTGATTGAGGCTAACTCAGCTGGTGGAGACCATAATATCTTGGTATGCTTTTGGCAGCTGTCACATTTCTTCACATGCTTGGCAGCGTCCGTCTTCATCGTCGGCCAGAAGTATCCAGCTCAGAGTGCTTTTAATGCTAACGCCCTCGCACCCATATGCTTGCCATTGATTCCCTCGTGTATCTCTGTTAACACGTACTCGGCTTGGTCTTGGTTTAAGCATAACATCATCGGAGTGTGGAGTCCTCTGCGGTATAACTCACCGTTGACGATTGTGTACATAGCGGCTTCTCAGATCAATTTCTTCGCTTCTACTCCGTCATTCGGTACGATCCCCTGCTCCAAGTAATTGAGGATTGGCCTTCTCCAATCTTCATCAGTCGAGATTATCGTAACACACGTGGGTTGGGCGACTTCTTGCTGAATGACTGTTCTATGATTTCCCGTGCCCTTGGTGCTTGCCAGTTTTGACAGTATATCGGCCCTGGCATTTTCTTCCCTTAGGATGTAGGCGATGACGACTTCATCGAACTCTGCAATCATTTCTTTAACTTTAGCCAAATATTTAGATAACAAGGGCCCCTTAGTTTGATACCTTCCTTCAATCTGTGCTGAAACAAGATGCGAGTCGGTGAAGACGTTGACTTTCATCGCTCCCTGTTCCTGATCTGCTTTAGCCCAGCAATTAGTGCTTCGTATTCTGCTTGATTATTAGACGTTGGAAAATTAAGTCGTAATGACTGTTCAAGTGATACCCCTTCAGGATTCTCAACGATGACTCCGGCTCCACTTCCCTTAGAATTGGACGAGCCGTCAATGTACAATTTCCATGCTGGACTCTCCCGTTGGTTTGACGACGTCGGGGTTAAATCTACTACGAAGTCGGCTAGGGCCTGAGACTTGATGGCGTGCCGGGCTTCATATTGGATATCGAACTCGGATAATTGGATGGCCCAATTCATCTCCCTCCCAGCCAGATCCGGTTTGTGTAATACTTGCCGGATGGGTTGATTTGTTCGAACAATAACAGTGTGGCTCTGAAAATATGGTCAAAGCCTTTTTGCCGAGGTAAGGAGAGCGAAAGCCATTTTTTCGAGTTTTTGGTATCATAACTCCGAATTTTTGAGGGTGCGGCTGACGAAATAGACTGGTGCCTGCGACTTGCCGACTTCTCTGACTAGTACGGCACTTATGGCTTCTTCTCCGACCACGAGGTACAAAAATAACGTTTCCCCGGGTTCTGGTTTTGAAAGTACTGGGGGCGACGCCAAACATGTCTTGATTTCCTAGAAAGCCGCCTCGCATTCCGGGTTCCATCCCACGCTAGCCTCTTTTTTCGACAATCTGAAGAAAGGGAGTGTCTTTTCTGCGGATCTCGGGAGAAACCGTGTTAGGGCGGCCATTCTCCCCGTCATTTGTTGAACTTCTCGCTTGTTGGTTGGGAATTGCATGTCCAAGACAGCCTTACACTTGTTTGGATTTGCCTCTATTCTCCTATGGGTAAGCATGAAACCCAGGAACTTCCCGGCCTTTACTCCAAAAGCGCACTTCAACGGATTTAAGTGTATGTTGTTCTGCCTCAACCGGAGGAAAGTTTCATCTTGATCTCGGATATGATCCCCACTTGCCGCTGTCTTCATTATCATGTCGTCGATGTATACCTCGATATTATGTCCAAGCTAACTGGTGAATACTTTGTTCATCATCTGTTGGTAAGTCGCCTCGGCATTTTTTAGTCCGAACGACATTACATTGTAGCAGTAATTTGCTTCGATTCCTCGGAATGCCGTCTTCTCTTGATCGTCCGGGTACATGGGTATCTGATTGTATCCAGAATAGGCGTTCATGAATGACAGCATCTGGAACCCGGCGGAGTTATCTACAAGTTGGTCGATACTCGGTATTGGATATGAATCCTTGGGGCATACTTTATTCAAGTTCGTACAATCAACACAGACTCGCCACTTTCCATTGGATTTTTTGACCATAACCACATTGGAGAGCCACGGGGTGTATTGTATTTTTCTTATGAACCCGGCCTCCAGCAGCTCCTTGATATGCTTCTCCAAAGCTTTCCTTCTGTCTGGACCGAGTTTCCTGTTCTTCTGCTCCACTGGTTTGGAGCTGGGGTACGTAGCTAGTTTGTGGCAGCAGAAGGTAGGCTTGATTCTGGGAATCTCGGAGGCTTTCCAAGCAAATACAACTTGGTTTTCTCGGGGATTAGCTTCTTTCTGATTTTCAGACTGTTCTGCTTGCCTATCTTTGTGATTTGCTCTGGGGAACTTCCGATCTGAATATCTTCAAGTTCATCTACTGGTTCTGGTCTCCCTTCTTCAATATCTCGGATATCTAGATCGACCAAGTTGATTGGCCTTTGGGATGGACGTTCTTCGATTTTGTGCTCCGCCGGGTCTCCTTGTTGTATCCGAAGTGGTGTGGTGGAGTCCCCATTCTCTTTCACTGTATTATAGTAACATTGCCTGGATTCTTTTTGATCGCCACTTATAGTGATGACTTTGTCATGGTTTCCAATCATCTTCATTTTCTTATACTTGGTGGACATGAAAATGTCCCATTTGTGAAGAGTCGGTCTGCCCAAGATGATATTGTACGGTGATGAGAACTCGACGACGGTAAACGTTACTTTTTCTGACTTAAATCCCTCCTTGGTTCCCAATGTGAGTTTGAGGTCGATGGAACCCTTCAGCGCAGTGCCTCCCCCATTAAAACCTATTAGTATGGTTTTGCACGGCTTTAAATCCTCTTTGTCCAAGTTCATCTTTTTGAATGCACTCCAATTGATGATATCAGTTGAACTTCCATTATCGACGTATATCCTCTTGACTCGGCAATTAGCTACCGTTCCCGTTATTACGAGCCCATCTTCATGACCGGGAACCACGCCCCTCATGTCTTCCTCGGTAAAATAAATTAGCGGGGGAATGTTCTTCTTACTGCTTTCCTTGAACTTTGATAGGGCTTTCACCGACATGACTTCTTTGAGATACTTCTTTCGCTGGTTAGCCGTGTCGCCTCCACCTCCCATGGCTCCCGAGATGACGTTACACTCAAACTCGGGCTCTGGGAAATCGTCATCCTTCTTGTTCATCTCGGGTTTTATTGTCGTGTTGGCCTTTTCTTTTGCCTTACTGCCCTTGGGTTTTGATGACATACTGTCGCAGTTTTCCTTCGCGAATGAATTTCTCTATTGCATCACGGAGATCCCAACACTGATCGGTTGTATGTCCCGGTCCGTTGTGAAACTCACAGAACCGAGAATAGTCTAGGCCCTCTTTTTTGAAGACTGGACGAGGATGGTCGACTTTTCTCATGTCCGTCAAGGCAACTTCTTGACCAAATCTAGGCTCGGGAAGTATTCAACGGGGCATATTTGTCGAACTTCCTGGGCCTAAATCTGATGTCAAGGGCGTTCCTCGGAGGTCGGCCTATGTGTGCGTTCGCAATTTGTCGGCTGGTGTGTGCGCCCTCTTGGTGTCGGTTCCTTGGTGGAGAAGGTTTTCTCTTATTTTCCCTAGGAACCGAGTTTGTGATCTCCATCTACTCCAATTCTAAGTACTTCTTCGACCGCATTCTGAATTCCATAAGAGATTTTACAGGATCTTTGTAAATTGACTTGGCCAGACGAGATGTGCCATTGAGCCTGGCAGATAAGAGGTGTACATGTACCCTTTCTTCCAGATCTTGGACTTGTAGAGCGGCCTCCTTGAAACGATCTAAATAACTTTGCGAGGTTTCTCCAGGTTGTTGGCGTATCTTCTCTAGAGCGAACTCGGATTTCGGCTGTTTCTTACTGGTTGCAAAATTCAGCAGGAATCTGTGTTCGAAATCTTCAAAATTCCGAATCGACCTTGGTGGCAAAGAGTGAAACCATGTCTGCACAGCTCCGGTTAACGTGGTAACAAAAATTCGCGAAATTATTGGCTCACCTATTCCTCGGACACATATTTGCATGTCGAATTCATCAATATGCACCTGGGATCCTGGCTCCCATCATACTTTGATAAGAATGATCCATCAAAATCTTCCAGGAATTGGGCTTCCACTATCTCATTGATGAATAAGATGTTATTCTGTTGACCTCGACGGTATTTTCTTCGGTAAATGCCATCTCCTCTCCTGGGCTGAGGTATCGATGCTGCCGTCTGGTTCCCCTCCGTGATATGGACTGGGATCCTGGTTGGGGAGATATGGGCCCCTGGGCCGCTGTGTGGCCGAGAATGCGTAGATCTCACTAGTTCAGAGTGAATGATCGATTCCGAATTTCCTCCTTCAGCAGTAGGGGCCGGGGTAACTTGGCACGACCTTCCCGTCATATGGTGTGATCTGTGATTTTCTCCTAGTGGACTCTCCATACTTCTAATCCGTTGTTCTATGGACTGAAAGCGACGGTCTTCCTCATGTCTCCGCTTGGCACTTCGCTCATCTAACTGGGCAATCAGGTCCTGGATGTCCTGCTGCCGTTGATGCTCATATCGTTTCTCTAGATTCTCAATCCGGGATAGAATTGAGTCCAGAGCGTTATGAATATGACGCTACGCTGTTTCTGGCTCGACCTCACCAACGGACGACGAATTGGCCGGGATCTACCGAGCTGGTGCAGCTGGGGATGAAGCAGTATCTGTGACAACATCTTCTACCACCACATGCTCCTGAATTGCATTTCTTGATGGTTCATCGCGTCCTCCGGTTTGGTGGCTTCTTGTGTTAACCATTGTGATTTTATGGGAATCGGAGTTTACGGTTCCCACAGATGGCGCCAATGTTCTGCTCGAGGTGAACAGAAATGTCCAACAAGGATTGTTGGTAATTAATATGGGATCAGGCTTTCTCTCTCTCTCTCTCTTTCTCTCTCGAAATGCTTATAGTGTTGAAACACCTCAAGGAAAAAAAAGATCACTACAGGGATACACAACACGAATGGCGTGCAGTGTGTGCTGTGTGAATGGAAAAGAGAGAGTCAGAATGTGTGTACCTTTCTCCATAGAGGATGCTCTATTTATAGGGTACTGACCTGGACTCTGGTGGAGTGATGGTTGAAGCCCACTATCTGGGTTCTTTAATTACTCGAGTAACTGGAGAGGCGGTTATTATATTTGTCATATCTTTTTGTTGTGATATTGGGTTGTTGATTCAAGAGGAGCTATGCATAAATGGACAAGGATCAAGCTTTGGTGTTTTGTGCTTTCAACATGCCTCATTGGAAAAATGTCAAAGAAGCTAAGAAGATCAATTTGATTTATGTAAAAAGAGAAGTTGTGTAATCTGATAATCCAAAAGCATATCATGCATAATCATTCATCTAGGATTGTTAGATTGAAGGTCTAAGTAAAAGCAGTTAACAAGAAAGGCATTTAAAAAGCAAAGTTTTTGGAAAAATGATGTTTTCCTAAAATAATCGATTACAGCATTAATGGCATCGATTATTTTGTTCTTCATGCCTTCTGCAAAACAAATCAAGAACATTGTAATTGATTACATATCGGATTAATCGATTACATAGGCTAAAATGAAAATCTTACTGACTGTCTTAATCGATTACATAAGATCGTAATCGATTACATCTATGCCTATGGATTACATGTTCTGCTGATTTAATCGATTACATATCATTTTAATCGATTACATAGTACATATGAAAATATGGGATTGTCTGTCTTAATCAATTACCAAATTTCATAATCGATTACTCAATGCATTTTGAAAAACATGATTGTCTGTCTTAATCGATTACTTCACGGAATAATCGATTACATTGTTCATAGCTAAAACCCAAAACATTTCAGGAGCATTTTAATCGATTACCATCTTGATTTAATTGATTACATATGCGAAATAATCGATTACAAGAGCGTGTTTAATCGATTATTTTTAGTTGTAAAGCTGTTATAAATAGAACCTCTTGCTCTGTTTTTTACAATTTTGAGAATTTCAAAATCTGAGCAATCACAAACACTCCTAAGCTTTCTTTGGTGACTTTCTGGGTTTCTAAAAAGTGTTTTAGCTTTACAAATTCGTATGGGTTTATGTTCTTAAAGAAGTGAAGCATCATTAATGTTCAAAGCATAAGGAAAGACATGCATTGAGTCTGTAATCTTTCTTTCAACTAGTTGTATCATTCACATGCATATGTTTTCTGGATTATCAGGTGAAATCTTTCCTTGTTCTTTGAAGGTGTAAATATTTTAAATTGTTTTCTGTAAAGATTAGCCTATTGTAAATTGGGTTCTTACTTGAAGATTAGAGATAGTGTTTCTCTAAGGGTTGCTGAGTAGTGTTCTCAGTTTTGGGTTAGTCTCTAAGAGTCTAATAGTGTTTTAGACTTCTGAACTTTATCTAGGGTTGATAAAGAGAGGCTTGTAATATCTTGTAAGAATATTATTTTCAATAGTGGAACTCTACTCTAGTGTTGAGTGGAAGAACTGGATGTAGCTTCATAGTGTTTGAAGTGAACCAGTATAAAATTTGTGGCTGATCTTTATTCCTTTCTCTTCATCTCTAAATTGCTTTGTTTGTGAATCAAGTTACATTGCACAGAAAGTTTTAAATTGCTTATTGATTTCTTGACAGAGGAGTTTGATTGAATACAAGATTCTTGGTTTCAAAAATATTTTTAAAGTGATAAAGATCCTGTGGAAACTCTGAATTGAAAATTTTAATTTACCAAGGTTCAACCAATTCACCCCCCTCTTAGTTGTATTGAAGTGTTCCTATCATTTTCATGGGTTGTTGAAGAGTTAAAATGTTTGACTTGGTAAAACAAATGAGCCATTCATCTTGGGCTTGCGGAAAATACCGCAACACATCCATAACAGTAGTCCTCCTAGACCGGTATTGTTGTGGGAACAATGTCGGTTTCCTTATTTTGTGAGTACTTTGTCCTAATTCTTTGACTCTGGTGACACTCCTTTGTATCAGCCCTTGGCGGCTTTTGTTTTTTAAGGCTTATTGGCGGACGCTTTGGCCCAACTTCTCTGAGCAGTTGCCGCCACATGCCCATCAATGTATTATCGCATTTTACGAAATTCAAAGTGGTTTAGTAATCATTTTGAGAAAACATGAGTGGGTTATCATTAAGCTCTTTTCCCCTCTTCCTCTGTTGTTGCTGCTTCATTTTCGTTTCGTCCTGGCGATTATTTATCTAGTGGTGCAATTATTGCTTTATTTTTTATCAAGACCATTTATATGTTTTGGCCAGCGACCCTTCCTTATCTTGGTCAGTCCCTTTTCCTCTCCAAAATTCCATTATGCCTTTTTATTTTTGGGTTTTTCCTTTGCAACTTTTTTCATTATCCTCCTTAAGAATAGTTCGCTCAGGGTAACCCAAACATCTTTGTAACGACCTAAATTTCTACTAATTTTTATTAATTTTATTATTACTTAAAGATAATTTTCTAAGAAGCATATATTAGTAAAACTTCTAAAACGTAAAACTTACAAAAGTTTTGAAACTAATACATTATACATAGTCATAGTTCTTGTTACAAAAGTTCATATAATACAAGTACAGTAATTTCCATTCTTCAGTCTAGTACATAACTTCCTCACTACTCTAGAGCTTCAATGAACCTGACCAGGGCTGTCATCTAAGAAAAACATGAAA
>PYAF01004104.1:313304-328765 GCA_007407185.1 Glycine tomentella | reverse complement strand
TCCATTCTTCAGTCTAGTACATAACTTCCTCACTACTCCAGAGCTTCAATGAACCTGACCAGGGCTGTCATCTAAGAAAAACATGAAACAAATCTTGTGAGAAATAAATTTCTCAGTAGGCAAAGCTAAATCCCGAACTTATTAGTAGGTTAGTAAAATCATTCAAATAATCAAACACATCCACAAAAAATATGCAACTTTATGAATGCATGAGATGAACTATCCCAGGGCAAATGGCCTCCACATATCGTATTGTATGTGGCCACACTGAGTGTGGACGCTGCTATAGTCTTACGCAAACATGCATGAATTTTGTCATATATCCTTGCACCTGGGTACTAAATATCGTATTGTATGTAGTAACCGATCATTGTGTAGAGCAAGAGATCAATAGAAAACATGACGAAGGAGGCGATCCTCGGCCCGTTTCTACAGAGTTTCCACTCCTTTTCTCTCTTCTCTAACCTCTCTCTAAGCCTCTTGGGCTGTTCCTATCGTTCTCCCTCTCAAAATTCATGCATTCTTCTTCCATTTGCATGCCTATTTATAGGAAATGAATGTTGCTAATGTCCACTCACCCAGGCGAGCGATTTTGCCTTGTTTTACTGGCCTGGACGAGTTAATCCTTAATCCTGAAGAAAGCCATTCGCCCAGGCGAGTTAAATACACATGATTCACTAGCCTGGGCGAGTTAAAAACCCAATGCTGAAGAAAGATGCTAGCTTGGGCTAGTTCTGGGCAAATTTGCTTCAAGAAACTTCCTATTTTGACCTTTTTGCCCTTTTTGTGCTTGTCTTGCTTGCTTTGGATGTTTTGATACACTTGATACCTATCAAAATACCAAATTTGATTGAACTAATCTTCCAAAATGTAAAAAATAACCTTTGTATATGTTCCAACTACAAAATAAATAGGATTAGGGAAAATTTATAAGTAATTCACTGAAATCAAAAGATAAGTGCCAGCATTATAATCCTGAAATTAACTAAAATATGGCACTTATCACTCCCCCTAACCTAGAATCTTGCTTGTCCTCAAGCAAAGTAAAGAAAACTAAATATACAATATTTTAATATGAACATGCTTTGTAAAGAATCAATTTTTCAAAAATGATCAGAACACATTTTTCAAATAGTCAACTATGAGAAATTGAAAACATAAAAGATGGAATTCACCAAACCAAATGACATTAAGATAAATTTACATTTCATTTTTAAAGAACATCAAAGGAAACACTTGATTGATTCAAACAGAGGAAAACCTCTCAAAAGGTGTTTAGTTCTCTCATAAGTAAGTGCTTATTCTTAATTCCAACACTAATATGTCATAGATCAATTTTACAGTTCATTTTCCATCAAATCAAAGTACATAATTATCATAGATTTTTAGGACTTTTTAGGGTTGGGCCTGGCTTTGAAAGAAATTTTGGTTTTTCTGGATATTCAAAGTTGCCCTAAGAATAAGAGAGCAAACAAATATACGACAAACTATTATCACTTCCTAGTTCTTTTATCTTTCTACCAAGTTTACCAATGTTTCTCATATCAAACTCCCAATTACCCAACTTATAGAATTTACAACATTCTGTAAAAAGATTCAAAACGAAAAAGGCATATGTATCTCTTCAATCAGAAGTGATCACGAGGGAGAATTTGAAAATGATCTTTTTGAATAATTATGTGACAAGAATGTATTCACCAAAATTTTCCACTCCAAGAACAACACAACAAAATGAAGTTGTTGAAAGGAAAAATAGATCTCTTCAAGAAATGGAAAAAATAATGTTTAACGATCACTTAACTCCCAAATACTTATGGGCTGAAGCAGTAAACACTGCCTGTTATTTACATAACAAAATTTATATAAGGCCAAATTAAAGAATACTCCCTATGAACTATGGAAGGGACGTAAGTCCAACATCTCTTACTTCCATCCCTTCGGATGTCAGTGTTTTATCTTAAACACCAACGATAACCTTGGAAAGTTTGACTAAAAATGTGATTATGAAATCTTAGTTGGATACTCTGAATTGTCCAAGGCATATATAGTGTACAACTCTAGAACCTTGACTTTAGAAGAGGCTATTCATGTAAGATTTAATGACAACAAGGCTAACACTTTAATGTCAGAGCTGGAAGAGTCTTTTGCAGAGATGAAAATAGAATATATCGTCAAGTATGCTGCTATATCTAGTCAAAATGAGCTTGCATCCAACATATCAGTGGACAATCAACCTAAAGAAGTCAAAGAACCTACTAGACTTGCTAAGAAAACATCATCCAGAGACTTAGATCATTGGTGATCCCAATGACAAAGTGCAGGCAAGGAACTCTCTCAAGTATACAACACTACTGTCAGAGATTGAGCCAAAACACATAGATGATGATATGTCTGATGAACACTGGGTCAAAACGATGCAACAAGAGTTGGATCAGTTTCAAAAGAATGATGTCTAGAAGCTTGTAGAACTTCCCAAAGGAAAATCAGCTGTTGGAGCTAAGTGGCTATTTTATTGAAATCAATTCCTAATCGTCCAGATATATGTGGACAATATCATATTCGGTGTTATTAACGACTCTCTCTATGAGGATTTTTCTAAGCTTATGCAGGTAGAGTTCGAAATGAGTATGATGGGAGAATTGAAGTTCTTCCTTGGACTTCAATTCAAACAAGCAGATGAAGACATATACATACGTCAAACCAAGTACGTAAAGGAACTCCTAATTTTTTTTAAGATGGATGATGAAAAATATATGAAAACTCACATGCATCCAACCACTATAGTTGGACGGGATGATGAATCAAAGAAGGTGGATGAAAAGACATACAGAGGAATGATAGGATCTCTTGTGTATCACACTATGTTCAGTGCATGTCTCTGTACTAGATTCCAAAAGGAACCAAGGGAAGTTCATCTATTTGTAGTGAAACATATATTTAGATATTTGATTGGAACTCCTAATCTTGGTATGTGTTTTAAGAGATAAAAGGAATACAAGTTACTTGGTTATTGTGATGCGGATTTCGTTGGAGATAAAGTAGAACAAAAAAGCACCAGTGGAGGATGTCACTTCATTAGTGGATGCTTAGTTTCTTGGACGAGCAAGAAATAAGGAACAATAGCTCTATCAATAGCAGAGGTAGAGTATATATTAGCTGCAAGTTGTTGTTCTCAACTCCTATGGATCAAACATCATCTTGAGGACTACAACTTGTTTGAGAGTAACATTCCTATCCTTTGTGATAATACTACTACCATAGATCTTTCCAAAAATCCGATCATGCATTCACATGCCATAAACATAAAAATAAAACATCATTTCATAAGGGATCATGCTCAGAAGGGTACTATGGAATTATAGTTTGTATCTACAGAAGATTAGCTTGCTGATTTATTTACAAAACCCCTTATTAAGGACAAGTTAATCTCGTTAAGAGAAAGGCTTGGCATGCTCCCTGTGGAGTGAAGTTTCAAATCCATTAACAGGTTTCAACACACCACTATGCATCCAAAGGACCTATCGTCCAATGAGCTTAGTAAGAACTTGTGCACTACACACATGCATCCAACGTATGGACTGTGACCACTGGACACAATTTTAATGAAATGCAGCATTTTGAGTGTTTTTGTGCCGAGTCACTTAAAGCGGGTCAGATCTTTATTTGAAAAAGCCCACTTTGTTTCAACTTTCCCCCACATTTTCTCTCTCTTCACCCCAAACACTTAACCGTCACTATCATAAATCACCTCTACCTTTCACTATCAAACCTTCTGCAAACTCTCTGCATTCTTTCTCTCCCTTAGAAAACCTTTGCACCCAAAACCTTCCTTTTCTCTTTGAATCTTCTAGAAACCCTAGCAATGGCCAAGAAACAAAACCAAACACAAACCACCCAGGTTGACCCAGACTCCAGGAACAACCCACCTTCTGCTTCATCAGAAGAAGGTGAAGCTATACAAATCGCCAGACTTGCAGTAGAAGTCTCCCTGAAAGACAAGGAGCCCAAGGTTGACATTGAACACTTCTTTGACATCGAGTTGTTGGAGAATAATGGCTACATTATCAAAGCAAACCTCATGTTGTGCGAGATCCATCACTTCTTCGAGGACCCAAAGGTAGTGGTGCATGAATTGATTTGCGAATTCTAGAGGACAACCAAGATGTACCGCATTGAAGTAATTGGTGGATATTTTGCTAGCCAAGTTCTTGGTATATCTGTAAAGTTGACTATTGAAACTATTCCCCAAGCCATTAGGTGTGAGTGACAGGGAACAAAATTTATGAACAGTTAGGGCAATGAACTCGAAGACCACATTGGTCACTCGCTGTGGGGACCTAACTGGGCCAACATGTCATTGAAGTATGGTACCTTGCTGAGCAAGATGAAGATATTCTAGTATATGGTGAACAAGGATATCATACACAAACAAGGGTCTAAGGACTTCCTATCCAATGCTCATAAGTTCCTTCTGTACCACTTGATTAAGGGAACTCCCTTTGACTTGCCCCAGATTCACTTCAAAGAGCATTGGGAAGGAAATCTATCACATCATTGTCATGACCAAAGTTCTTGAGGCTCATGGAGTGATAAGGAAGTTCTTGCACGTGACTCCTGATGAAGTACAAGACAAAATATATTTGGATAGGGTGTTCTTGCCTAAACATAAAGCCTTTAGCGGGAAAAAAAACATCTCGAAGATGAGTTTGGTTGATGATGGCTCCTTCAAACAGACTCCCCCAGTGGATGAATCCATTCTTTCTAAACTCCACTTGAAATTCAGACTCAACACTGGGCGAGATTACTAATTGGACTCAATATGGAAAGCTACCGAGGAGGATGATAGGGTGGATGCAGATGCAACAACTACTCAAGCTGAAAATAGAAGTAAGAAGAATATGGAAGCACCTTCGTCCAAGGCTGCTCCTCAACGTCCACCACCCTCTCTAGTTGCTCACAAAGAAACAAGTGCCATGGCCTATGTATCAAGAAGGATAACACCTAAGAAGCAACAAATAGGACCAAGTGTCCTATTAACGAGCAAGCTGATGCTGCTGCTGCTCATGATCCTCAACCTGTTGAGATTTCTCCCATTCGGAAATAGACCGCCATCGTCTAGCAGTTTAAAAGAAGCTTGAGAAGAACTGAGGTTATTCAAGAAGAAGAAGAGAGTTGAGTCCAAGGATGATATGGACGATGCAGTTCCACTACAAGTATCTCCATCACCCATCCACCTTGACCACTTCGTTTATCAAGGACTATCTGCCATTGACCCCAACCTCTCCGAAGAAGACGTTGCAATGTTATGGTTTCCTATGGCCTTTCACTTTGAGAATGATTACAACATTCAAAGGAGATTGAATGTGAAATTTTAATCTTCAGCCGATTGGACAAAACTTCCTTTGAATGTTGAGGAGGAAACTGTCACATGCCCTCCGTCCATGCACAATGACCTAAAGTTGTATCCTCTTCTGTTGCATTGGATCAATCTACATGGATTGAAGTCCTTCATCCACAAACTTGGAAGTGTCTTCACCCTAAGATATTGTTAGACTATTAACAAGCATACCAATGTCGTCGCATGTTACAGAATTATAAAGAGATCGTCTCCATAGGGACTTGAGCTACTCAGTTCTCCCAGATGAAAGTAATCAGTTTAATAATTATGTACAACAAATATGATCAAAATGTCATGGTTTTATGGAAATAACAAATTTAGTGTGTTGAAAATATAGAAAATTACGGAAACTTATAAAATAAATTTAATTAATTTAAGAGAACGTAAGATTGGATTTCATCGTTCATAGCCTTAGTATCCTATTAACATTAATACATATGAATCATTCTCTAACATTACTGATGCACACATTAATTTACCTCGAATCGATTCCTCACACTCGAGAATCCTAAGATATTTACCAAATATCGATCCCTCGCATATGAAGTAAATAACCCAGCATTACAATCATAATCTCGTGTTGTTTGCAATCAAAATGTTATGTTCTATTCCTAGCAACTTAACGTAAAGAGTAAAATCCTTTAATTCAAATTCTAAGAGCACTTTCCAATCAAACTTAGAATTTAATTTCATGAAACTTGTGATCAAGTAGAATCAAGCATTACGAATAGAATGAAATCACCAATAATGAGTATAAAAGATTCATACATATATTAAATATAAAAAATACATAAGAGTATGAAGATTGCATCCAATCCTTTGGAGAAACTAATCGATCATTGTGTAGAGCAAGAGATCAACATAAGACATGACGAAGGGACCGATCCCTGTAACGCCCCCTTCGTTATGAGGGTCATTACCAAACATAACCACAAACAACCAGATAATCAATCAGAGTTTAAGTAGTTTGGAAGCATAAAAAAAAAATGAGTGACCTAATCAAAAGGTCACTATCATCAGCACTGTACACTATAATATGGTGAATATACATATATCTCTGTTTAGATACAAAACTGTACACATAACCCCTTAGGGTATAACAAAATCAAAACCAAAGGCTAAGTACAAAACATCAGAGCCACATGCTCTTATCATCTAACCTAAGGTATACACACAGCAGCTATCCCTGCATAGGCCTCTTGCCTTGGGATCTATCTGCTCCTCCTGGTGAATCACCTGCATCATAAGTCCCACAAACGGGGTGAGATATAAAATCTCAGTAAACTCAGGGCCCTTGAAGGTATTTCCTTCCCCTGGTTCACTGACAACACATATATCTATCAACCACAATCATAATCAGCACCAGTGAAACACTAGTTCAGTCATCAGGCACATCAATGCCCAATACACCTGACCACAATCAGGCCATACACATCCATCATGGCATAAAGCCATTCATCACATCAATAACTGTCATGTAGAGGCTACATCTAAGTATATAGGAACATCTCCTCACAGGGAGGCTACCTCTATATACCCGGCACATCTCTTGCATGTATCCCTAGCGGAGGCTTCCTCTAGATATATAGGTACATTTCATCTATATATCAGGTACATCTCCTTTTGGTGAGGCTACCTCTATGTACATAGGTACATCTCTTATCACGAGGCTCCTCTATGTATCACAGGGCCATCTCATCCTCTAACTCAATTCAATTGCCTGGGAAAGGCTGCCTCTGTGTATATGGGAAACATCTCCACGTAGGAGGCTACCTCCATATCACAGGCTCATCTATCACCAGGTCTTTCTCAATCTCAATCATTTATCCTACTACAATAGGATACTAGTCAAGCACAGCATGCATATACAGGTTTCTCATTCACCCAGACATGCCACAATTCACTCACATCATAGCTATGCATATCAATTCCCTTTCTCAGGGTCACAGACACATAAAATCCCTTTCTCAGGGTTCAATCATCTACCATGCATTCACAGCAGTACACACATTCCTCTACTATTATATATATACATATCACAACCATAATCCCAGTGGATATATGGTGGAACACAGCAGAGAATATGCAACAAGAACCAAGAGCTTACCTGCTCTAGACAGATCACCGGCTCTCCCGGCCTCGTGGTCAACACCACCAGAGCTCTCACGCTCACGTCCTACACAAGAACAAGCATATAATGCATCAAACACGGTTCTAAGCCGTTCAAACGAAAGGAAACTCTCATCCTTTCTATCAACATATAATAATCACTGTACAGGTGATCATCTGATCCTTAACAGGATCCCTCTCAGCCTATACAAGGCTACAGAGCCTCCACAAAGACTCTGATCAGGCTAATACAAAGCATTTCCGGCTTTAGCCTTCTCAATATCTCATTCCTCAGTCTCAGCATTTTAAGCTCATAAACCTCTTCTATACATTCTCATGAGCAACTTTGTCAACTGCTCTAAGGTCCAGACTAGTCATATAGTCAACCTTTTATCTCTGCTCATACTGACTCAGAGCCAAAATCAAACTTCATCAATAATGATGATTCAAGGCTCTAAACTCCTCAGAATACCTCTCTGAGTACAAAACTCTACAGAGTTCTAGCCGAATAACGGCTCTAACATCTCCAAAAACACCCCTCAAGATAACCCCAAAACCTCAAAATCCAATACACAGAACCAACGGTTAGAGCTTGAGTTTCTTACCTCTGTGATGTTCAGAAACACCAGGGAATCACTTTCCCTAAGGTAGATCGCTTAATCAGGCTTCCTTCGCCTTGCAACTCCGAGCTCTCAAGGGTTCTCTCAGAGAAATCACATCTCACTGTTTCTCAGCTATTTCCAGGAATCAATCGGCGTATCTCACTTATCTCGAGGTTCTAATCACTTTCTCAGTTGGGTCAGAGGTGTTTAGATGAACGATGAAGGAGATAAAAAGCTCTGTAGCTCATCAATGGAGGTTTCTCTCCTCCATTTTCGTCCAAATGAGCTATGATTTATTAGCTGCCCGAACTCCCGCGCTGATCGCGCCGTTCCCGCGCCATCCGCGTGGAACTCCAGAGACTCTGGCGCTCTTGGCGCCATTCCGGCGCTACCAGCGCCAACCTCCAGAGACTTGTGGCGCCACCCGCGCCACCACCCGCGCTGGTCGCGTGAAATTCCAAGAACTTTGGGATTTCCAGGCTACTTCCCGCGCTGTTAGCGCCGTCCATGGCGCCATCCGCGCGGCCTGGAAAATTGATGGCGCTCCTAGCGCCATTTTGACGCTCCAGGCGTCAACTGCCAGAACATCCGGTGCTCCCAGCGCGGACCTGGCGCCATCAGCGCCAACTTCCAATAAGCATGGCGCTGATCGCGTGAAACCTGGCGCTATCCGCGCCACACACAAAACACAGGTTTCTCACAAAAAGACCTGGCGCTATCCGGGCGGAATCCAGCGCCAGCCGCGCCAGGCCTCAGGGTATTATAATCCCCGATCCGTTTCTGCATAATTTCCACTCCTTTTCTCTTTCTTTCACTTTTCTCTATGTTTCCATTTGTTTCTCATGTTCTGGTCCCTTTCTCTCTTTCCTTGCATGGCCTTTTATAGGAAAAGTTGGAGCAGGTCAGGCAAACTCGTCCAGGCAAGCTGTAGCTTGCTACTTAATGTTGAAGAAAGGTTAACTTGCCCAGGCAAGCTGATTGCTAGCCTGGGCGAATTTGACTTCCAAAAAATTCTTCTTTTGACCTTTTTGCTCTCTACTCTTGTCTTGGTTGTTTTTGGATGCCACGGATACCTATCGAAACATCAAAATTGAATGGATGAATCTTTCAAATATAAACACAACATTTATATATGTACAAAATAGAAAACAACTAGGATTAGGACAAGTTTATAAGAGAATTTACTGAAATCAAAAGATAAGAGCATTATAATCTTGAAAATAACTAAAATATGGAACTTAACAGATATCCAAGCCTAAATCCTTAGCGAGCATGCACAAAAGTATGTACAAGATTCCATCTGGAGCCTGTAGAGAAGTGTGATATGATAAAGATATCATTGAATGGTGCAGTAAGATTGATGCTCAAGAGATTGACCCATCTTCTTATGACTTTTTGCCACTATTCATGCATCCAAAGAACATCCAACTCTTCACTCCCATGTCCTAGTTCATTCCTTTAGTCTATGGCCATCAAGCCATTCCATTGATTACGAATGACATATTCAATGTTGGGATGATTCTGATGTAGCATGATCTAACTGACCAATGGCCAAGCTACCCCCCCAGGTATCCACATCCGTCCAAGAACTCAAATATGAGGAGTTGTTCAATAACCTCCTGCTCATCTTGTACCACAAGTCGATGTTTTCGAAGCTTCAATGATTGAAGTTTCCTCTCAGCCCATACTGGTTGATGCACTCACCACTATCAGCACTTCCAGTACTCCAAGGGAAATCACTCCTTTGACTGTCTTTGCTCCAACTGGCGTGTCTGAAGAAAAGATCTAACAAAAGATGCGCCTTCAGCAAACTAACTTTGAAGAAACAATGGAGAAAAGGTTCCTTGCTGAATGCATGGAGACCAATCTGCTGATTAAAAATACTTTGGAAGCTTCCCTTAAATCCTTCAATGATTCTATGTTTTTTAACATGAACATGCTCAAGCAACAGAGGCTTCCAATCACCTCTGTCACCACCAGCTTCAGTTCCTGCACCTCCATCCATTGTCAATCCTATGCCTGCACCTCAATCCATTGCCAATCCTATGCTTGCACCTTTGCTGTCAAAACTCAAATCACCACCATCCAACCCTCCACCACCACTTGCTGAGAATTGATCATAATTTCCTTTTTCTCTTTGAACCCATGTCTTTTGATATTGACAAAGAGGGAGAATGTCGAATAGGAATTTTCGTTCTTTAACACACTTGTAAGAAGATGCCTTTTAATAAGACAAGTGTTTTGGTGGTCAATATGTGTGGCCTACATGTTTTACATTTTCATGCATATATATGCTCTAATTTTATGCATGTGCTGTTAGATACACATTTTCATACATACTCTGAAAATTAACAAGTTTGTTGATTGTCAAAGATATATTCCTCAGATATACAAAACCAAGAGTAAGTAGTAGTGTACAATAGGACATACTAAACTGCTTTGGTACTTTGATCTTAATCTCCTTATCATATCTTTTGAGTATCAAAATTTATACTTTTTATCATCATCAAAAAGGGGGACATTGTTGAGTCTAGCGACGTCCAAGTCACATAGGACTGTATCAAACAATTATATCCCTAAGGTTTTGATGTTAACAGAGTATAAATTTTATGTACTAATCTTTCATGCTTGAGTTACAATTTTTTTTTTTATCTCTAAGAGATACAAGCAGAAAAACATAAGCAGAAGGGTTCTGGATGATAAGCAAAGTACTAGTCACTAGACAATACTACTTCTGCGTCCAATCCTAATAAAACAAGTGCTTTCGCACTTGACTCGCAATGCAAAAGCAATCGAACAATTACTCAATACTCAAGAACTAAAAACAATCATAAGAAAGTAACGTCCACAAACTCAGATGGAATTTATGCTTTAGCGCACAAAAGGAAAGATTTAAAATGTCTTGTCCTTACATTCTTAATTCCTTTTGTCTTATGCTATTAACGTTTCTTTCAATCTATATGTTGAAAGTTATCTTTGAGCACTAGGCAACACTAGCAAACTGTACTTCTCTGAAGATATGATGCAAAAAGCGTTTATGGACCCCACTCTCTCTGCACAGTAGCGACCTTGTGTCAAGCGCCAAAGCTATTAGACAATGACTTGCTGGGATCTCTCAATAGATCAAAGCTCTGAAGTCTATATAAAGCCTAAAGATGTTCATGTTAAGGTTGTCGAAAAACAAAAGAATATTATGAGACAAAATGAACTAGTGTTGTAACGATGTTAGTCCACTGAACATAGGAAACTTGAGCGAATTGAGTGAATCTTAGCGATGCTAAGTTAGTGAGTTTCATTGTATTCAAGCTTATTGTGTAAACACTCATTGAGTGATTAGAATACTTTTTTTTTATCAAACGTATTATGTTTGTGAAAGCCAGGAGTGACTTAGTAACAAGAATACTTGGGTCTTAATCTTAGGGGGAGATTAAGTATAGTGCCAGGAGTGGCCTAAAGAATACTAATTGTAGCTAGAAGTGACATAGAAAATATTTGATTGTAATCAAATATTTGATTAGTGGAACCCTTCATAGTTTGAAGGAGAACTAGATGTAGCCCAAGAGTTGAGGTGAACTAGTATAAAACCTTTGTGTTTTCATTACTACTTCTATATAACTTTTTTTTCCTTTAAGTCACTTCTACACTATCATATCCAAGTTTTGGGAACTAGTTTTTCAAGCACAAATCTATTTCAAACCCTTTGAACGAAACCCTTTGTCCTTTGATATTTGCTTTAAGAAAAGTCTTTTATAGTTTTCAAAAGACCAAGTTTTATCCATCACATTATTCAACCCCCTTTCTAGTGTGTTTCAGGTATTTCAGATATCAAATTCTTCAAAGGGTCTATGACCTTATATCCATGCAATGGCGTCTCACTATCTTTCCCATTATTGATGGAGATATCCAAAATCTCTTTCCCATCCCAAATGGAGGTATCTAATATCTCGTTCCCATCTTGGATTGAGGTATCTATCACATTCAATTCTCATAATAAAATAAATATGCATTATCATCACTTCCTAGAAGATGATGATCAATTTACACATAATTACAAAACATCATTCCAGATAACTACCAAATAAATACTCTAATTCCATATATACACACTAATAATTCACAAAGTCATACCCCAAAATATAACAATATATAAGTCAATTAATAATTGACTATTAAATAAAACACACACGCAGTATAAAAATATTTTAGTTGATATATATGATAGCTAAACACACAAACCCAAGCATGCAGATTCATGAATTGTCAAATGAATTCCAAGATTTAATATGTAGTCGGTGAAGATTTGTACATTGCAAGACCTTTTTTATATAAAATTAAATTAAACCTCGTGCATAGTAAAAACTACATGTTTGTATGATTATATCATGCACTTAAATAATTTTACACAAGAATACCATAGAACCTAAATTTTACAGTCATCACAAGGATTAATTCATGCAAGGATCAATGTATCAATTTAACAATTTATGACTGGTAGACTCAAGAAGATGCATTTCCAAAAATCTATATTTTGGAAGTTTAGAAAAATGTTGTTTTACTCACCTCTTGACACATAGTAATTCACATTCTTCATTTATTTTTCCTTTTCTCTATTTAATGCGTCAACAAAATTCTCTTTGTTCCTTCCTTCTTCTCAATCCTAAATGTTCTACTAATTTTCTATTTTCTGAGAGACATTGTCTATAAAATTCAAGGAGAAGAAAAATGTCTGCCCTTATATAAGTACAACAATATATGATTTAAGATTGTATCACACATGAGATATATTCTCAATAGATTTGGTTAATAAAATCTTTCTTTATCTTTATCTACTCTATTATCTAGATGTTTCTAATTATTCACATTATCTAGCATTTTATTTTCTTTCAAGATATATTAAGATAAAAAATGATAATATTTAAATCATTATCAAGGATCACTAATTCAAATATAACAAATATTTTATTCAAACTCGAAAAGGTAAGAAAAAAATTGTTTTTTAATTTTTTGTTTTTCTTCTTTCTTCCCGCATAAAGATATTGAATAGAATGAACAATTTTTTTCCATTGAAATTTTAAAAATGAAAGTTTAAACATCCTTCACAAACAAGTAAATAGATCTGAAACATAAAATATTATATTACCACTATAATAATTGTCTTCACAATAATAATCTTTTTAATTATTGTATGGAAATGTCACACTTTATTTTATAATTATTAAACAATCTCAATGTATATCAATCATCTATTCTTTTTATTGATAAAGTAATTTTTTAACTCAATCAATTTTAAATACAATAGTTAAAATAGTCATATATATTTAAAAATTCAATTATTTCAGTGAAATTAATATATACCAAAATACAAGCATTCATATATATATATATATATATATATATCATAATAATCATTTTAATTCAAATAAACTCTTATACTAATAACAATAATTGTAATAAAATTTTAGGATGTTACATCAAACATATCAAGATGTTGCCACGAGAGGTAGTCAACAAACGAGAGGCATATTCGTAACATATGTAGTTCAAGAGGATGCATTGCCTTCATGTGAAAGACTTCAAATCTATGACCATAATTCCTTTTTGATTCTGTCGTTTGGCATCATCACCTGGTGTGTCGATAGATGGTAGTTTAAGGGAATCTACTCATGAAGACGTTACAGTAGTGATTTGGATGATACCACGGTCTCTTCTGTCTCTAGCGTTTGATGGTAGATGGAGATCCCTTTAGAAGTCTTCCGATATTTATGTTTTGAGATTAGTGTACGACCAACATAGGGAGTGCAAGATGTATCCCCTTCCATATTTTGGATGTATTTACAATAGGTAGTGGTTACATGTTAGGACTCTTGGCAAGCGTACCAATTTGTCATTGTAAGTTACAAATTTTATAAAAGATCGTCTCCACAGGGAATTGAGCTACTCAATTAATCCAAATATAATTCGACAGTTCAATAGTTATGTACAATAAGGATGAGCGGAATTTCATGTGATTTACGAAAGTAACGAAAAATTACGCAACTAGTAAAATGAAATATATTTATGAGAAAGTGGGATTAGGTTTCATCATTCATACCCTTAGTATTCAATTAACTTTTACCATGTATAAATCATTTTCTATCCTTATTGATGCACACATTATTTCACCCTGAATCGTCCCTCGCATTCGAGAATCCTAAGGATATCTACCGAATATCGATCTCTCGTAATGAAGTAAATATCCCAGCATTATAATCATAATCGCGTGCTATTTGTAATCAAAACGTTATGCCCTATTCCTAGCAACATAACATAATGAGTAAAATCATTCAGTTCAAACCCTAAGAGTACTTTCCAGTCAAACTTAGCATTAGATTTCATGAAACTAGTGATCAAGTAGAATCAAGCATTAAGAACAGAATGAAATTACCAATAAGGAGTAGAAAAGATTCATGCATAAATAAATATTAAAAGAGATGCATAGGGGCAAGAAGATTACATTCAATCCTTAAGAGAAACTAGCCAATCATTGTGGAGAGTACCTCCTTAATGGAAGAATTGATGAAGGGAACCATCACCGCTTCTTTCCGGCAGAGTCTCCACACTAATTCTCACTTCTCTCACTCTCCCTTGTAAAATAAGGGAACACTTCACACTTAACCAAGAGGGGGGTGAATTGGTTAGCCTTGGTAAATTTTAAAAAAAAATTCTTGATCAAACAAAAATCAGAGTTGTTTTGCCCTTTGGATCTTTATCACAAACCAATCAAAAATCTTTATTCAAAATCAATCCAAGACTTGTAATACCTCAAGAAACAAATTATACTACAGAATTCACAACAGGAATTAACAAATATGCAGTAGATAAAAGAACACAAGATTTATATTGGTTCACCTCAAACCCTATGAGGCTACATCCAGTTTCTTCTACTCAACACTAGAGTAGAGTTCCACTATTAAAAAAAATATTCTTACAAGCAAATTTACAAGCCTCTCTTTATCAACCTAGATAAAGTTCAGAAGTCTAAAACCCTATTAGACCCTTAGAGACCAAAACCCACACTGAGAATACTACTCAGCTGTCCTTAGAGAAACACTATCTCTACACTTGCAAGAAAACCCAATTGCAATGGAACTTACACACAAAGATTCAAATAGAAGATTTACACCATCAAAGAGTAAGGAAAGAATTCACCTGATGATCCAAGAATGATATGCATAATGATGAATATACCAGGTTGAATGTAGAAACAATATGCAGAACAAGCCTTTCCTTAAACTTTGAAATGATTTGCCTTGCTTCACTAAATCCTAGTGACCCATATGAGTATCAATGGAAGCAAGACCTTTAGAACCCAG
>PYAF01004104.1:265939-313204 GCA_007407185.1 Glycine tomentella | reverse complement strand
TACACGGACTGTTATATTTAACTAAACTTCTTACTATAACTAAATCGTGGTGAGGATAATCATTTATGTTACTTACGAATCATAAAATTAGCAAGCAAAGCAGAATGAATTTTCGTGAAAAATTTATACTAATTTAATTTTAATGACACGAGTTTTTAATTAAAATCAATCAAGTACGAATCATGAGAGGCGTTACAAGCATAGTTAGGGTGTTACATTCATCTTTGTAGTGATCCTGAGTCCAATACAAAGGAAATTTCACCGCATTTTGCTCTTCGCCATCAGCGGCAACCCCAACGACATAAAAAGGAGGGACCACGAGGCTTTGGAGGGACAAACATAAACATGTTCATCTTTGTGATCCCTATATGAACTTTGAAAGATCTTAAAGATTTTTTGACCATTGGCTAACCTTAGAGATAAAACAACTCTTTTATATATATAGTTTAACTGGTAAGGCACAAAGAGATGGCAGATTCTGTGAACACTCTGACCCTAAGCACCCACACAATCTCTCAAAGGTCAAAAATAAAAGACCAACTATTAGGATAAATTAAGATGGACAAACCTGTAAAAGTTCAAAAGGCTAACTTGGAAAGTGGTAAAAGGAAGTCAACGTTCGAGCTCTGCAAAGTACATCTTGTACATGGGCAGATACACGTCAAAAGTAAACTTTGTTGGCCCTCCCCTCGAGGTTATTGGCTTCGTCACAACACGATCACACCAACTCCTCCTTAATTGGCCCTCCCCCCGAGGTTGTACATGGACAAATTTTGAAGTTTTGAGATTAACCTCAAGCTAGCATATCCAAGCTTCTTATGCCATACCCAGTGATACTCTTTGACAAAGAGTAAGCATGACACCTTTTGACTGGACAAATAATCAAGTTTAATTTTATACAAATTTCCTTGTTTCTTAGAAGAGAAGAGTGAAGAGTTATCCTTGTTGTTGATGATATACATATCCTTGTTATAGGTGACATTGTATCAACTGTCACATAATTGACTTATGCTCAGCAGATTATGCTTCAATTCTTGAACAAGTAAAACATTGTCTATAGGAGGATAAGGAGAGATGCATACTTTACCTATATTAGTTATCAGACCTTTCTGATTCCCTCCGAAAGTGACTACCCCACCAGACATAGGGCTTAGGGATTAGAACATATATTTTCGCTTGGCATGTGTCGTGAGCAGCCACTGTCCAGGTACCATGATTGGTGTTTCTTTCCTGCTATCAAGGAGATCTGCAACATGAATTATTTTGCTCTTAGGTACCCAAATATTTTTGGTTCCTTTTCTGTGGTTAGCATGTGGGTGCTGGTAAGTGCTAGATGAACCCTTTGATGGGTGCCCTTTTCAGGCAGGTATTTGCACTTGTGAGTTTCATTACCCACTTTCCCACAGAAATAACAAAGGGTGACTTCTTCACCACGTACAATCTTTTTGTCTTTGAAACCATGGCTAAATTTGTCCTTGGGGTTTCTTTGCACCTTAATAATCTTGTTAAAGGCTTCATAACCACCAATAAATTTTCTAGTTTATCTCTCAAGGTTTCTATCTCCTCATAGAGTTTTACAATCTCAAGAGGTAGTTCCCTCAAGGCGTCACGTTCCTTAAACTTATAGTTTAGATTAAAAGACATCTTTTTGTAATGTTGACATTCTGTCCAGACATCTGAGTTTTTCTTTTTCAACTTTTCAAGTTCACTATTAGCAAGGGTTCATTTGTAACATCCTCAAAATTATATTATGAGATATATTTATGATTGAATTATGGAAGTGCGATGATAATTGGATACAAGAAGAATAGGATAAATTTTATTTGAACATAAGCATTTGTTGAACATGTTTTATATGTATTATTAATCAGTAGAATTTTCTGATCTTTAGAATATACAATTTCAGGAGAAATTTGATTTTTTTTTTTTCCGAATAGCGTCGGTATACGCTGTATAAATTAGAAATTTCAAATTGAAACAGAATAAGGTGAGACAAGACTCATATAATAGGAAATAATTTGTAGAGTTAGAAACTATACAGTTGTGACAGAAAAACCTTAGAATAGAATTTCTATGAATTTTATACAGTAATAACTTTGAAATTTTATTCAGGAGAATTCAGGCAGTAGAAAAATATGAAAAAATGATAAGTAGAATCTGTGGAATTTTCTCTTAATTGTAGGATGTACATACTTATTTAATAAAATGGTTTAGTAATTTTGATGGTCAGAAGTAGAACAGACCAATCAGAATTAAGATGGAGTAGTCCTGTACAAAAGCCTGTGTAGCATTCTGTATAGATTGTTTGTGAGCTATTTGTACTATAATTGAAGTCAGTTTCTGGAAATCTCTAGAGTTCTATTATTTAATCTTATTCTTTAGCTAGAAGAGTTCGAATTGAACTTTACTTATTTCTAGTAAATTCCATGTGTGAAGTTATCTTGAAATTGGATTCTTCTTCATAAAAGGTGACATATGTACACAAGGAGAACCACAATATTTTCTCCTCTTTAAAGGAAATAACAACATGGTATAGAAGGAGGAAGGAAGATAAAAATATCCCCCTTGGCTATGGTATTCACGTGAAGTAAAGGAAAAAGGGGAAATAAGGTGGTTTGTCATATTTAAAAATTGATAAGTTATGATAAGTAGAAAATATCTTAAGATTCATGAATTAAAGTGATAAGGTGCCATCATGAAAGCTTAAGAAATGTCTATCCACTTGTAAGCCACCATGAATGAAGGGATAAGAAGCCATCATGCCTTGAAAGATAATTACACATGGTGGCATGAAAGGAAGAAAAAATCTTCTCCTCTTCCCTTGATAATCACGTGAAAGAGGGAGTAGGAAGGGAGGATATTTCATGACTTACATACATGATATAAGGACAAGTGGAAGACACTTGGAAGAAAGACATCATGACTTAGGAGATTTTTGTATAAAGTGGAAAGATATTTAGAAGAGTAATTATGAGTTTGGTTAAGATGTAATGGAATGAGAAGAAACTAAGTTATAATGGAACTAGATGAGAGTAACTAGCTAGAAAGGGCAATTATGTCTTTAAACATTTTATTATTTTCCAAACCCTATATAAAGGGAGGAGGGCCTTAAATGGAAATCACTTTCAAGACTCCATTTCTACAACAACTCACGTGAATCTCTCCCTCCCATCTCTTTTCATTTCACTTTCATCTTTTCCCTTTCAAGACTTCATTCCTTAGAGGATTTCCAAGAGAAACAACCACTTAATCAATTTCAAATCCAAATCCATTTGAGGTAGGCTAGGCTTCAATCTCTAGTTAAGCATTTGTTTGGATTAATTTATATGCTTAATTAGGCAGCTTTAAGGTTATCATTTAGACTTGAAGTTCATGTCATTTTAAGGTTATTTTTTTATGAGAAAATGTTGATTTTAACCATAGGATAGGTGATGATATATAGGCTAAAATATTAGTATTGTATAGAAACCCATTAGATGAACTTGGAAGGTGATTTTGATGATATATGGATTGTCTATTCATATTTTTATTATGGGGCTATTTGGTATTAATTTTTAGAAGTAGAGGTTGAATGGTGTATAGTTAAATGGTTCAAATACTAAAGTGATTCAATTTTAAGGATGAAGTAGTAAGGCGGTAGGTTAAAGGTGATTAAGATGCATGCTAGGTTATGATATTTCCTTGTGAATGTTTAAAGGAATTAGAAATTATTTGAGAGATATATTGTGATTTATTAGTTAGATTACTAACATGAATTTTTATCTAGCTTGAGGATATTCAAAGGTCATGCCTAAATGGTAATGATCTTATTTAAATAAGGTATAGTGGTTTAACCATTCTTGTGGTACATATGATGTTATGATAACAACATCTTTTTCATAAGGTGGTATGTATTTTGCTAATGGATTTTATTATGGATAGATGTTGATGTAATGATAGGTTGATTCATGTTTCCAAGTCTAGTACGAGATTTTGTGAAACAGAATCTGATACTACATACAGTACGATATGTAGTGTCCAGGTGCACATATATGGCATAAATCATGCCTGTTTGCATAAGACGATCACAGCCTCTACATCTAGTACAAGGTGTAGCTACATACAGTAAGATATGTAGAGGCTATGTGCACCCTGGAAAAATTCATTTCATGCATTCATATAGCTTGCATAATTATTTTATGATGATTTACTAACATACTAACATGTTTTGGTGGTTTAGTTTTGCCTACTGAGAAATTTTATTTCTCACTAGATTTGTTTCAGTTTTTTTATAGATGACAACAGTGGTTAATTTCATTGACGCCTTGGACTGATGGTGGTACAAAGATAAAGAATTGTTTCTAGAAAATGAATGATGAAAGTGTTGTAGTATCTTTATGTTTCGTTGAAAATGACTCTTGTACAAGAACTGTGGCTACATACTATATATTATATATATATATATATATATCAGTTTAACAACTTCTATAATTTATATGTTTTAGAATTTATACTAGGATCCGTTTAGTAAAAAAATAAAATAGTAATAAAAATTATTTAACAATTTTTAAAAAATTTAATCCTAATAAAAATATAATATCTAGAATAATTTTAGGTTGTTACATCATTCTTTTTTAAGTAAGAGTTTTTGTTTGAGCATTTTCTTGTGTCTCTCTTTTGAATCTTCAAGAGTTGTGGTTAAGGATTTTAAGTAGTTAACTTCCTCACAATTAGAGGTATCTTGCTCACTACTAAGCGAGATAGTTTCCAGGACAAAATCAACTAATTGAATTTGATGAGCTTTCTTGAGATCCTCATGCTCTCTTTCAAGATGTTGAAAACATTTATTTAATTTTCTATAAGCTTTAGAGACGTGAGCAAAGTTAGATAAAAGTTGATTGTATCATTTAATTAAGTCTTCTATAGATTCGAATATTCCTTCTTCACCATTAAAGTTAATAGTGTCCTCATCGTCCGAACTCACGTCCAATGCTTATTCTGCTTTACTGGTGGATGCATCAGCCATTAGACATATGTTGGCTTCTTCCTAACTATCCTCATCAGATGAGGAATCGTCTAAGTCCTCCCAAGTGCTCATGAGGCTTTTCTTTTCGGACTTGAAGAATTTTTTCTTCTTATCCTTTGGGTTTTCAAGGTCAAGACATTCCGACTTGAAGTGCCTTGGTTTCTTGTGTAACATCATCAAAATTATATTATGAGTTATATTTATGATTTAATTATGGAAGTAGTATGAGAATTTTTGGACTAGTAGATTGATACAAAATAAACACTAAACAAACCATGTGCTGTGAAACATTTTTTTTATAAAAAAATATAGTCTTGGCAATTTGTAGCTCCTAAAACTTTGGCATAAAGGTTAGAAGCTTCAGCCAACAATTTGGACCAATCAGAAGAGGATGAATATTCCCAAAGCATCCACGTGCAACAACCATAAAAATAGGCATGGCTAAGTGAATTAATAGAAAGAAAATTTGGTAAACCAAAGTCAAGGTGAAGTCAATGAATAAAGAGAATAAAACAAGCTAAGTCCAAGCTTCTTGAATAATCTTTTTAGGGCTATCCATGTGGCAGCTAATCAATCTTTAGAAAGCATGTCCACATGCACATATGCCATTAATGAAGGGAATATTGGTAATGATGATTAGATAAGGAGAATCTAGATATTTTCTTAGTTTATAATGACTTAGTTAACCTAGAACTTAATTAACTACTAACTAAGTTTCTTTCTAACCAATTCTTTTCCATCATAACTAAATCAATTAGTATAAATAGATTATAACTTCACAAAAATTCTGCACGTAAGACATATACCTCCAAGCTCACTTCCACGGCCACTCGCCTTCCATTTCACATCTTGCCTTCATTTTTCATTTACTAGTAATCATATCAACTCTTAATAGTATTCTACACACCCATTGTCTCATTTTCTTTTATCCAAATCATCCTAAGACTTTCTTCCTTAAAGATCTCAAAGGAGGACATCCACCTATTCAGTCAATTACAAATCCAACTCACTCGAGGTAGGCTAGGCTTCAATCTTTAGTTAAGAATTTATTTGGACTATTTTACATGCTTAAATGTACAGTTTTATTGCTATTATTTAGGCTGGAATCTCATGTCATTTGAAGGTTACTTTTAGGATGTGAAAATGTTGATTTAAACCATAGTATAGGTGATGATTTATAGGCTGAAATATTAGTGATGTTTGGAATGATATTTGATGATATTTGGAAGTGATTTTAATGATCCTTGGGCTGTTTGTTCATATTTTTATTATGGGACTGTTTTGTATTAATTTTTAGAAGTAGAGGTTGAATGGTATGTAGAAAAATGGTTCAAATGCTTCAGTGATTAAATTTGAGGATGAAGGTGGTAGGTGAAAGGAGATTAAGATGCATGCTAGGTTTTAATCTTTCTTGTGAAGGTTTAAAGGAATTATAAATTATTTGAGAGATATATTGTGGTTCATTAATTAGATTACTAACATGATTTTTTTATAGCTTAAGGATACTTTATGGTCATGCCTAAGTTGGTAATGATTTTACTTAAATAAGATATGGTGGTTTAACCATACTTGTAGTATGTATAAGGTTATGATGGTCGGGCTAAGCCAGGTTGCCATCCCGGATAGAGACTATTTTCTTAAGATCGGGTTGGCTGGGCTTCTCTCTTAAGCTATCAATACCTTATGGATAAACTATCTTCTTAAGACTGGGTTAGTCGGGCTTCTCTCTCAAGCTATCAATACATTCTGGATAAACTTTCTTAAGACCGGGTTAGCCGGGCTTCTCTCTCAAAGCTATCAGTACATCTCTGATAGAGACTCGTTTCCATGATGATCGGGCTTGCCGGGATGCCCTATCAAAGCTATCATGAACAAGGCCGAGTTTCCCTATCATGAACAAGACTGAGTTGCCCTATCATGAACCAGGCCGAGTTACCCTATCAGGAACAATGCCGAGTTGCCCTATCACGAACAAGGCTGAGTTTCCCTATATGAACAAGGCCGGGATGTCCTCTCAAGCTAATACGTATCCCAGATATCCTATAGATTTTATTATGAATGAATCTTGATTGATGATATGTTGATTTATGTTTCCAAGTCCAGTACGAGATTCGTGAAAGAATATTTAATACTACATCCAATACGAGATGTAGAGACCAGGTGCAAATACATGGAATGACACGCATGACTAGCGTAAGACGGTTGTAGCCTTTCTACATCCTGTACGAGGTATAGCTACATACAGTACGATATGTAGAGGCCATGTGCACCCTCGGAAATTCATTTCATGCATTCATATAGTTTGCATAATTATTTTATGGATTCTTTTGAATATATTGATTATTACTAACGTACTAACATATTTGGTGGTTTAGTTTTGCCTACTGAGAAATTTTGTTTCTCACTAGATTTGTTTCATTTTTTATTTAGATGACAATAGTGGTCATATCCCTTGATGCACTAGATCTGGGGTGGTACTTCGATGAGGAGAGGAATTGTTATGTCGTAACCATGCATCCAATTATACGTGCATATATTTATTTTGGCACTCATTTTCTAATTTCTGTACTTAGTGGACTGTTTAATCCTAATGACCCATTCCTACCGTTCGCTCATTCCCATTCAAACCCACCCATAGAACCAAATAACTTGGTCAGAGAAGAAGAGAGCATTGGAGAGAACTTCTGAATGAAGACATGGGTTATAGGCTTTTGTACATAAATAATAATCCTAACTAGTGTGACTGAGGTGTTTTCTGATAGCTAAGTTCTATGGTGTATTAAACGTGAAGTAACCAAAAGAAATGATCTATGTAAAATGGACTGTGACTACTAAAATATATATAAGTTTAACAACTTCTATAACCTCTATAATTTATACGTTTTAGCATTTATACTAGGATCTGTTCAGTATAAATAAAATAGTAATTATCTAACGATTCTTAAAAATTTACCTAAATGAAAATATAATATCTAGAATAATTCTACGTCGTTACATCTTGCACTCATAGCAGATGACACTACTACAGCAGAGGCCTACGATGACAGTTATTTACCTCATACGACAACGGTTGTAGAACCATTGTTGTTGCGCGTGTCATTGAAAATTAGTACTTTTGACGATGGTTATTAAAAAACCGTCTTTGTAGATTCAAAACCTGCATAATCCCTCCAGCACCTCCTATAATAGTTTTCAAGTAAACAATTTGTATTCAAATCCTGTATATGAAATTACAGAACTATAAAAACCTAATTGAAGAATTTAAAATTGATGAGTGGAAAATCTACTCAGATCAGCTACATTTCATGAAACAGTTAAATAAGCAAGAAGACATTTTCAAATAGCAAGAAAGCAACAGAGAAAAGTAGAAAATCAAAGATCAATCAGTTCTCATTGACCACCTCTTCAAGCATGAGTGATAACAAGTAACACAGATTAAATTACACTAAGGTAGACAGCAGATAATCTCATCAATGTTGTTCTTGATTTGTGTACAAATTTTTTATTTTAGATGTTACTACTCCACCCAGTTTTACACTAAGCTTGCAGTGGAAACCAAAAAGTAACATTGGATTGAGACCACTCAAGGGGAAAGGTAGAGAGAATAAAAAGCAACAAGCTAATAAGCAAACACAAACTCACTCACAATTGAAAGTCTCTTCATATGAGTGACATCCACTTGTCCCTTTTGACATCATGTGTTGTTGCCACTACTTGAAAATGTTAGGCCTCCACCTTTGCCGAATATAATCACTAGTGCAAATGATGTAATAATGGGTTATATTAAAATGTTCTTATTCCATTTTGCCTTTCGAACCTTTCGTGAAGATTACTCTAAATTTCTGCAGTTGACGAAGGTCATATCACTCTAGTAGACATTTCTATTACAGACTAAACTTAGAATCTAAGATGTGACAATGTTGTTGCCTTATAAAGCCAAAAAGGGTTAAGGATTAAATTCATCAAACTGTGTGGGAGAAAGCCACTTAGGAATCTGCAATTATTCTTGCCAATGTGAGCGTTTATCATATTCACAAATTGTACTTGTCTCCACTTAATGGTTGAGAAATCAAAATATTAATTATTTCATAGGGTTGAAAGGATCTTTCATGGCAACCACGAATGATATGGAATGAGAAAAACAAAGAAGGTACAAAGGATTATAGAAGAGAGTAGAGAAATTTTCCTTCTAATACCATACAAAATGTTTTTGCAAGCTTATTTTTTCTAGTGTTCAGAAAGAGAACAGAGGAAAACATAAATACATACAAACCCTCTACCATACAAAACATCCTAAACCACAACACAAAACACACCAGCATAAATATAACCACTTCATCCATATATTCTGGAAATGACTTCCAAAACTGATTCCATATCAAAAACCCCTAAGCTAGCAATTTTAAAACCCAAAATCATGTCAAATAGGAAAAAAACACAAAACCCTTTTTCAGAAGAGCACGAATATGAAGTAATCGAAACCCAATTCCCTAAAAATATCTCCAATGGAAACCAGGTTCCAAGCAAATCAATGAAAGAGATACATACCTATTGAAGGTTGCAGCTTTCACCAAGGGCACGAGAGTCAGGGATGGCTGGGTAGACACACGAATTGAAAGAAGGAGACTGAGGCTCGGGTACGCAGGGGAGTGAGACTAGGGCACGCAGAGTGAGGCTGGGTATCTACACAATAACATGGTTGTTTCCTCATTTTAATTTTAATTTACTGTTACAAACAACGACGGTTCTAAGATTAACCAACTTCGTTTAGTTTTCAAATATTACAAAAATGCCACCGGTTATGAATTCAAGCTCTTCGTAGACGGTTTCTGTAATAATCATCTTTGTTTTTAACCTCATATTTACGATAATGCTACCACATAGCATACTAAGACGGTTTCCATATACCCGTCATCATATGTGCGTCGTGAAAGGCTATATTTCTAGTAGTGTGATTGAACTTTTCTCTTTCTTGTTGGATGATCCGTTGAACCTAGAGGTGTTCTTGTTTCTCCACATATTTTTTATTTTTCTTGTGATTAGACTTAGCTCATCATCTTCTTCATCAGAGTCATCATCATCAGATTCTTTTCCGAAGCATCATTCACGGCAAAGGCTTTGGACGATGACTTCTTGGATGCAAAGTTGCATTTTGGTTTTTGAACCATAAAGGCCAGTGATTTCCCTTTCTTTATTCCTTCATCTCGAGCAAGCTCTTGCTCATGAATTTTGAGGATTCTGACGAGCTCTTCAAGAGTCATTGAGTCAAGATTCTTGATGGCTCTTAAGGTTGTTACCTGTGGTCTCCACTTTCTAATAAACTTAATAATATTTTATCAATGTGATCATAATTATCATAATGTCTACCTAGAGAGAGAACCTCATTTAGAATGGTTGGGAAGCGTCCAAACATGGTTTGGATATCTTGTCCCTCTTCCATGCTGAAGAGTTCATACTTATGTGTCAGAAGGCTCAACTTATTGCATTTTACCTCAGAGGACCCTTCGTAGGTAATGGCTAAAGTGTCACACATATGTTTGGCGCTTCTGAAGCTGTGAACTTTGGAGTACTCTTCTTTAGATAGAGCACACAACAAAGCATTTCTTGCTCGAGAGTTGAGAAGAAATCTGAACTTATGTTCATTTGTCCATCTATCCCCAGGGATCTCATTTCTCTGAGAGTCTAAAGGAATGTGATTTCCTTTTCTACAATGTCACACATATCGATGTGAGTAGATTCAAAAAAGGCAATCATTATTTCCTTCCAATAGTCGTAATTGGCTCCCTTAAACATGGGTGGCTTATTCACAGCATATCCTTCTTCCATCACTTTAGGAGTTTTCTTTCCTTTACTCTGCTAAGAGCTAAACCTAGAGGCCAAGCTCTGATACTAAATGAAATACCTAAAACACACTAGAAAGGGGTTGAATAGTGTGATGGATAAAACTTGGATATAATAGTGACTTAAAGAAAAAGAACAAGTTATATAGAAGAAGTAATGAAAACACAAAGGTGTTATACTAATTCACCCCAACTCTTGGGCTATGTCCAATTTTCCTTCAAACCATGAAGGGTTCCACTAATCAAATCTTTGATTACAATAAAGTATTCTCTATGGCACTTCTGGTACAATGAGTACTCTTTAGGCCACTCCTGGAACTACACTTTATCTCCCCCTAAGATTAATACCCAAGTATTCTAATCACTTAATGAGTTTTTACATAATAAGCTTGAATACAATGAAACTCACTGACTTACCATCGCTAAGATTCACTCAATTCGCTCAAGTTTCCTTCATCCAGTGGACTGATAGCGTTACAACACTAGTTTGTTTTGTCTCATAATATTCTCTTGTTTTTCGACAACGTTAACACGAACATCTCCAGGCTTTATATAGACTTCAAAGCTTTGATCCATTGAGAAATCTCAGCTAGCCATTATGTAATAGCTTTAGCGCTTGACACAAGGTCACTACTGTGTGGAGAGAGAGTGGGGACCTGATAGATTATTGGCAAGCGTACCAATGTCACCGCAGATTACATATTTTATAAAAGAGATCATCTCCATAGGGACTTGAGTTACTCGATTTCTCCAGATAAAAGTAAATAGTTCAATAGTTATGTAAAACAAATTAATCGAAATCTCATGTGTTTAATGGAAATAAGTAAAGTAGCGGAAATAACAAAATTAGTTCGTTGGAAATACGTAAAATTACGAAAACAAGTAAAATGAATTTAATTAATTCAAGAGAAACGTAGGATTGAATTTCATCGTTCATACCCTCAGTATCAAATAATATTAATACATATGAATCATTTTCTAACATTACTAATGCACACATTAAATCACCCCAAATTGATCCTCGCATTCAAGAATCCTAAGAATATTTTCCAAATATTGATTCCTCGCATATGAAATAATTATCCCAGCATTACAATCATAATCTCGTGCTATTAGCAATCAAAATGTTATGCCATATTCCTAACAATGTAACGTAAAGAGTAAATTCAGTCAGTTCAATTACTAAGAGTACTTTTCAGTCAAACTTAAAATTCAATTTCATGAAACTAGTGATCAAATAGAATCAGACATTATGAACAAAATGAAATCACCAGTAATAAGTAAAAAAATATTCATATATATATAATATAAAATAGATACATAAGGGTATGAATATGATATGCAATCCTTTGGAGAAACTAGCTGACCATTGTGTAGAGCACAAGATCAACAGAAGAAATAATGAAGGATGCGATCAACGGTCACTTTTTTACATCTTCAGCTACACTTTTTCTCCCTTCTCTCTCCTAATTCGTGTTTCTTCCTCTGGTTTCTCCTCTCTCTCTCTCCTTTCTTACTGTTGTGCATGGCTTTTAAATGAAATGATCCAAGAGGTGCCAAACCAACTTGTCCAGGCGAGTGTTACTTGATGATGAAGATCCATTGCAAGCTAAAGGTCTAGAAGGAGAGCTTAAAGAACTTCCATTAGTAAGCTTTAAAGGACCCATGACAAGAGCTAGAACCCAAGCCCTTCAAGACCACATCAAAGCTAACTTGGACAAGCATGAAGAAGCACACCAACTCAAGGATAACAAGGGCTGGATTTTGATGTCTCAAGTTCAATTTAGTTCCATAAATTCCAACACTTGTTAGTAGCAAAAGTAGTGACAATAAAAAGGCTTTTTAGTGCAATTGTGTAAGGAGGTGTAGGTGCAGTTGTGCGTAATTTGTGTAGCACCTAAGTAAGCTTGTTGGCTGCACTTAGAAGTTAAAATACTGCACCATTGACACGGATTGGATCAGCCAAGAGTCACTTAGGGAAGCTTGCACCTCAAGCTTCATTTAGCTTGCATTAGGCTTCTTTAGTTTACATTACAAGCTTCATTTTAATTTGTCATTTCATGTGCATTTGGTTTGTAATTTCGTGGCTTTATAAGCCGCCCCCAAAACTGAATGTAACAACTTTGTTCATGTTAATGCAAATATGAAATCTGTGTGAGAGTTTCTCTCTTGTTCTTGTGCAAGAACCTCTTGGATCTTATCAATGGCTTCTCAATGTTATTGTGGCAATTCTTCCTAGAATTATTGGAGAGCTTCTCCATGGTATCTTCCATCTTCATCCCTAACCTTTCTCCATCTTCCATTGCTGCAAATTAAAGCTTCCAACTAGCTATGTGTTTCACGTGAAGATTGGACAACTTGTGTTCTTGAAAAAGCTTGAAGATTGGGTTTCATTGCAAGGTAGATTTGGAAATTAATGTCTAATGGGTTTAGACTTACACCACTTGCCCAAGCGATTTGCTTCCTTCATGTTGATGTTATGTCACTCGCCCAGGCAAGTGATGCCTATCCCAGGCGAGTTCACTCTGAATCTCTTCATAATGACCCTCAACACTCTTCTTGGCTCTATTTTTGGTTCCAACAAATAACCATCAAAACATAAGAGATGCATGAATGAATATTCCATATTTAAACATTTTTTATTATAAATGTATAATATATTAAACAACTAGAATTAAGGGAAGTTTATAAGAAAACTATAAAAATCAAAAGATAAGTGTTAACATTCTAATCCCAAAAATATCTAAAATATGACACTTATCAGGACCACAAACGCTTTTTGCAGCATATCTTCAGAGAAGTACAATTTGCTAGTGTCGCATAGTGCTCAAAGCTAACTTTCAACGTACAGATAAAAAAAAAATGTTAACATTATAAGGAAAAAGGAATTAAGAATGTCAAGACAAGACATTTTAAATATTCCTTTTTGTGCGCTAAAGCATGAGTTCTTTACTAAGTCGTTGGACATTACTTTCTTGTGATTTTTTTCAATTCTTGATGATTGAGTAACTGTTCCATTGCTTTTGGATTGCAAGCCAAGTGCGAAAACACTTGTCTTCTTTGGATTAGATGCAAAAGCAGTATCGTCCAGTGACTAGTACTTTGCCTATCGTCCAAAACCCTTATGTTCATGTTTTCCTGCTTGTATCTCATAGAGATAAAAATATTATGTAACCTACGCATGAAAGATTAGTACATAAAATTTATACTTTGTCAACATCAAAACCTTAGGGATATAATTGTTTGGTACAGTCCAATGTGACTTGGAACTACATTTAGTTGTTCTAAGACCCCTTAGAACTTCCACTAATAGAGAATCAAGTGCAAACATTATGAACACACAATTCCCTAAAATTTTACTTTTCCCTTGAACCCTACAAGAAAAGGATTAGGAGTTGAAACCCTATCAACTCACACAAAACCTTGGGAAGAGAATTGTGTTATGATGAGGGTCCTTCTTGAGGTTTATTGCTCACGACGTCTTAACTCCTTGGAGAAGCTTCTCTTGGACTCCCTACATCATCATTAAAAACAAGCACCTTTCGCTCCTTTTGGGGATTAGATTCATTAAACACACATGTACAAATGTTTCGATCTTTAAAGAGTTCTTATTGAAAACTCTATATTTCTTGCTAGTAGATGAGTGTCCTATAAATAAACTTTTGTAGGCTTTTGCATCAACCTTGCCTATTGATTCTTTACCATTGTTTAACACAAATCACTTACAACCAAAGACCTTGCAATGTGATATATTTGGCTTTCTATCTTTGTAGATCTCATAGGGTGTCAATTTCAAAAGTGTTCTTATAATCACTTTATTCAGAACACAACAAGATGTACTTACCGCATCTACCCAAATATATTTAGGTAGATGATTTTCATTAGGCATTGTTCTTGCTAATTCCTCAAGAGATCTATTTTTCTTCTCCACCACTCCATTTCATTGAGGAGTTTTTGGAGTTGAAAAATTGTGCTTAATACCATTTTCTTCACAAAAAGTTTCAAATTCCTCATTTTGAAATCCACCCCCATGATCACTTCTCAAAGCTTTGATTTTCAATTCCTTTACATTTTGAATCAATTTGGCTAGTTTACGAAAAGCTTTAAAAGCATTGTTTTTTAGGGATAAAAATAGGGTCCATGTAAATCTAGAATAGTCATCCACGATCACTAAGGGATAATAGTTCCCTCATATGCATAATTCTAGAAGGACCAAGCAAGTCTAAATGTAAGAGTTCAAGTTGTCTAGAGGTTGAAATCATATTTTTAGCTTTAAAAGAAACTCTAGATTGTTTGCCCTTTTGACATGCATCACACAATCCATCTTTAACAAACTTGAGCTTAGGAAGTCTCTTAACCAGCTCTTTAGAGATAAGCTTGTTTAAATGATTCATATGAGTGTGAGTTACACTTCTATGCCATAGCAAATAAATATCATCAATACAAGTTAAACATGTCAAGTGTGATGATGAAACATAAACAGTATTAAACATGTAGGTTGTACATATCTAGTTGCCAACAAACTCAATTGGAATGGTGATTAGATTAGAGATAGTGCAACAATCTTTATTAAAAGAAACTTTATAACCTTTGACACACAATTGGCTAATGCTTAGAAGGTTATGCTTCAATCCATCCACAAACAAAACATTCTCTATCAAGGTAGTTAATGAGTTTTCAATGTTACCTATACCAAGAATTTTTCCTTTGTTGTGGTCCCCATAGGTTATGATGTCTCCCTCCTTTGCTTTCAAAGAGACAAATTTGTTCTTGTCTCCCGTCGTATGCCTTGAAAAATCATTGTCCAAATACCACATAAGCTCCTTCGCTTCAAGGCATACCTGTAAAACAATTTAGTGGGTAAATTTAGGTACCCAAGAGATTTTGGGTCTTTTTTGGTTAGTAACCTTTGTTGTTCCTTTGGGAACCCATTTATATTTTCCAATTGGAACTCCATATCTCTTAATCACTCAATTTTTAGAGGAATGGAAACAGTGACATGTTGTGAAAGGGATGTTAGACGCTTTGACAAAGTTGATGAAATTTTCAAAAGACTTTTGTTTCTTGTCAGATGTATAGCCAATTTCCATTTTGTTAAACATTCACTTTTGTTGTGCAAGAAATGCATCTAGATTATCTCTTTCCATTGTGAATTTGGACAAGGTTTTAATAAATACTCATTTTCTGATTTAAGTGTCTTGCATATTTCACATTGAGAGGGGGAAGATGTGGAGATAGTTTTGTCATTGCAAGAAGGGTTTTCTAGTGTTTTTTCAAGTTCTTCATTTTTCAATTTCAAGCTGCATAACTCTTTGACAACTTTCTTCTTATCCACGTAACATCTCAACTTTCCCTTGAGAAGTTGTTGGCTTGAGATAACTTTGAGCTTCTTCATGTATCTCATTGAAGACATCTAAAAGTTGATTATGGTTTTCATCAAGTTTAATTTCGAATTCAAAAGAACTTATAGTGAATTTAACTTCACCATCCACCATAAGACATAAATTCACATCTTCTTTATTGCCTGAATCGCTTAAAGTGTTGGAAGCATTCTCTTCCCACATATGTAAGCCTTCTTTTTCTTGTTATGACCTCTCGTTTTCTTTTCTCCTCTTTGTTGTTTCTTTACAAAGATTGAGCATTCACATTTTATATAGCCTGGTTTTCCACACTTGAAACAAGTAAAATTAGAGGTTGAGTCATTCCTCCTAAAGTTCTTCTTGTGTTGGAAGGAACTTCCTTTGGGAATCTTCTTGTTCAGAACATCTTAAACTTTCTAACAATTAATGTTAGATTCTCGCTCTCGGAACCTTCTGCATTTTCTTCATCACTAGATGGTATGGAGAATTTTAATTTTAAGCCTCTACTCTTCTTCCTCTTAGCCTCCTCTTTGTCATTCTAGTCATATCCATTTCACATTCTCTTAATTTTTCGAATACCTCAGCAAGTGCGATGGAGGTCAGATCTTTGGATTCAAAGATTGTTGTGACCTTCAATTGCCATTTTCTATTGAGGAACTTTAGTATCTTTACATTAAGTTCTTCTTCCTCAAACACTTTCCCAAGGCCCTTGAGATTATTCATTATATAAGTAAACCTTTTTTGAACATCTCCAATTGTTTCTCTTTGTTGCATCCAGAATATGTCTCGTACTCTTGAATGAGAAAATTCTTCCTTGCTCTTCTAACTTCCCGAATACGTTCAAAAGTCACTTGAATGAGATCCCACATCTCCTTCACCTGTACATGTTGACACCCTGAAAATTCATCACAAATTCAAGGACGACTAAATGATATTCATAGCTTTATAGTCATATCCTGCTTTTCTAATTTCTTCTATAGATAATGATTCAATGGGTTTCTCTACAGTTTTTCCATCAACAACTTGAGTTGGAATTTTGTAACCATTTGCCACTGCATGCCAAATACCTCTATTAACAAATTCCATAAAAAAAATTATTCGAACTTTCCAAAAGGGATAGTTCATGCCACAAAAGAGTGAAGGTCTATTAATGGAAGTAACTTTTGCAAATGGTAATTGATTCTTGGCCATATTCAAAGACTTTTGATAAAATCTTGATTATTTTTCAAGACCCTAGCTCTAGATACCAATTATTGGAATAATTGAAAATCTAGAAAAGGGTTGAATAGATTGTTTTCAAAACTTTTACCTAATCATTATTTAGATTCAATTAAGACATACCCCTTCATATAATCAAGGTTTTCTCAAAAAATTTGTTGAGAAAGATTATCAAACAATCGAAACAATGAATACAAGAACATATGAAAAATAGAGTTTTATGGTTCTTTCACATCAATTCCATTACCAAGATTGATTAAAAAAACTAAGGTTTAGAGAAAGAGAGAATCACCCAATTTATACTGGTTTGGTCCTAAATAGAACCTACATCCAATTATTCTAAGACCTCTTAGAAATTCCACTAATAGGAACCAAATACAAACACTACACACAAGTAATTCCCTAAAATTATACTCTTTCCTGAACCCTACAAGAGAAAGATCAAGAGTTATCACCCTAACAACTCTTACAAACCCTTGGTAACTCTAACCAAGACTAGAATCTAGAAATAAATCAAAATTAGATTGAATACACCTTGAATTTCTTGAAGAAATGCAGAGTAATTCCCTTAGATGACTCTTAGAATGTGTTTTTCTAAAAGATAAGATCATATCAAGAGTCACTAATGAGAAAGAACAAGTGAGGGTATTTATAATTTTAACAACTAAAACTGATTAAATTGATTATCAAATATGGTAATCGATTAATTTGTTCAAATCCCTCTTTGTTCTCCATTTTCAAAAACATGGTAATCTATTACAAAATATGGTAATCGGTTATCTTATTTCATAGAGAGCTTCTCAAGCTATTGTGGTTCTGAAATAATCGATTGTCAAATGTTGTAATTGATTATTTTGACATACAAAGAGCTACTAAAGTTTCTAGATGCAATCTAATCGATTATCTCAAGGCACAAAGACTTCCTTCTTTTGAAACTGGTAATCAATTAATTCGATGATCCTTGCCAAATATCAAGCAGAAATGAGTTTTGTTGCTTGTTCTAACACTTTGTAAGTGATTACACTATGTTGAACTCATTGCTTCTAAGAAACTTTGAGATCAATTCATTAATATACTATGTTTGATTTCTACTTAAGAAAACTAAAAATGAATCACCCATCATGCCTAGTATAAAAACATCAAATACAAATACCACATCTTTTAAAACTTGTTTGGCATTGTAAAATGATTAAGAACAAAAAACTAAGACTAATCTTCAAGTCTTCAATCTTTGAGTTAATGGTCAAGACATCATATCACTGACTATATTAAAAAATAACAAACATTATATATTGTGATATTTTTCATATGATTTTGTTTTTTACATAATTGTTCCTTTTTTTCCTAAAGATGCTTGTAAGAGTCTAGGGTTATAAGCATTCTTTTGTATCTATCTCTTTGCTTTTGGCAAGTAAGGAGGGGGATGGAGTGGTTAGGATTGGGGATTTTCTCATTGTTGTCAAGTTTTTTTATAGACACTAAGTTGGATGATATTTATCCTGTAACATGTTTGGTTCAGGTTAAGAGGGTCAAACATATTTATAGTGAGTTTTGATCGTTGTTGTATTCCCTTGTTTCAATTAGTTTTTTTAAATTCATGATGCTTATAATTAATATTAACCTATTGTTATGTCGACTTTGTAGATCTTGAGATAGGTATGTAATAGCATTTATCAATATACTATGTTTTTCATTTGTATGTGTCTTGACTCTTAATGTAACTAGTGTAAATTCTTTTGATATAACTTGTACTTTTTGTTCTTAAAAAATGTCCATTGAACATTGAAACATGGTTTTTTTAAAAGTGGATTCAATAATGGGTGATAATATGTACATGTTTGTATGTTGAGGCAATCAACATATGTTATCCATGCAGACTTGCTAGGTCCATATATTAAATCCAAATTGGTATGACTTTGTTATCTGATCATGTTGTCAAATAACCTATTTAGGCAGATTGTTGGTCTTCCATGGATCATTAAATAATTCATTAAATTGAGTGCATTGTGTGACACTGATATGTAACTAATCATGAAAGATGCATTTGATATAAGATAGCAAATTCGAGTGACAAACATACTCATACAATCTTGTGCTTTGTATGTAAATTTCTTAAAATGGTAACTAGTTAAACAGTGTCCCTATTCCTTTCCTTTCCATTGTTATATCTATATATTTTTGGAATCATAGTGTTTGCTTGTCATTAGGCACATGCATGACTGGTAGTTGATTAAAAAAAATTATATGCATTTATCTAGACAAAAATATGATGCTTTAAACTTTAATATTTGAATCTAAATATGCATTTTTTTTTGTTAATCAAGGATGTTATTGTAGTTCTTGATTCTCCTTCTGCAATTGTTCAAGCTTCCCTTATAGTTTGGTATGGTCTCTTTTTGGGTTAAGCTCTTATCATTGGAAAGTATTATTACTTAGTCTTCATTATCACTTTGTTATCATGTTCTCCCTGCCTTGAATGAATGTAATAATTTCATATTATTTTGGCTTCTTTTCCATTGGGTATGTCTATGATGTCTACATTTTATGCCTTTTTGCATTGGCAATTTGCTTGTTCATTCTTATTTCTTTGCCTTTGATATCTCTTCCTATGTCTAAATATCTCATTTTTCTTAAGTAGACATTGTTGTATCATTTTCCTTGTATTTATTGTTGTAACAATTAGTCTAAAGAATTATTTTGAAACAATTAAAATTACTTGTAGTTCTTTCATAAATCTGTTTATGATTGAGAAAGTGAAATGCACTAAATTAATTTGTGCTTGATGTTAAGAAATATATTGATATTGAGGCAATTTTAGTAAACTACTTATGAAATTGAAGTATGTCTATTACTTCTAAATAAATTAAGCTTTCTAGCCCCTAAATATGTGTACTGAGTGTTTGATACATGATAAACCCCTTGATGGAAGATAACAGATTTTGTATATAAAAAGTTAATTATACAAAACTTATCTTTACACTTTACATTAAACTAATAAATTAGGCATTCTAAAGTTGTTATGGTCTTTCTATTAGGTTGGTTAATGATATCAGAGGTTAATTAATTTTGGTATTAGACTTTATGATGTTGTGAGTTATGACCATGGTATGTTATGTTGATCTAAATTTTCTTGATCACTTTTGCTTGCTCTACTTTGATTGAATTATTTTTAAGTATCCACGTTGCCATCAAAAATAAAGCTAACTTCTCAATGTGTCTATACACCTTGGTTTTTTTATTATCATTTTATGTGGGTTTTTATAATCTGGCACTCTAGTACAAATCATGAGGTTATGGTCTCTAGTTAGTCAAACTCGATTGTAAATTAATTTGTGCATTTATGTGGTACAATAATTAAATTTTTGCCTAAAGAGTCAAATTCATCTTCATGATAAAATTTTCTATATAATGTTAACTATTCCTTTTCTTCTTATATAGAGAAAGGTTATATGGAGACTCGAGCATGAGAATAAAATTAAGAAACTTTTCACTCAAAAGCCTCATAGAATTTCAGATATGTTCGGGGAAGTCCAAAGATATTCTAATTTGCCAAACTGGATTTGGAGATACCATGTGGAAAAGCCTTTAGATCAATGGAATTCACCTCATTATCGTTCAAAGTGTACACAAACCCAGCAAAATTAGGGATTTGATGTTTGCATACAGGTGGCTCCATCAATGTGCTAGATCACGCAATGTGCATGGTATGTACATTAAATACTTAGTACTTCTATAGTATTCATTTAACACAAAATACTTATGCATTAAATCTTTATTTATAATGTTTTTGTTTGTAGGCAGAGAAGTATAGTCGGTCTGTCCATGTTGTGAGGTCTTCAGCAAACCCACATACGATAGGATACTGGTGACTTTGTCGATGAAAGATCTAGGCAGACACACATGAGTCCTTTATCTTGAATCTTCTTTTCTTTATAATTTGATTAATATTTACTATATTTATAAAATAACAAATGTGTTGATCAGAAGAATTTGAGGCTCGAGTTTCTCAAGTTAGGTCTGAGTCTACATCTTTTGTCAGTGAGTTAGTATGCACCTCGTAGACTTTGCTGAGGAGGAAACACTTAGGAACTAGTGTTGGTTAGTAGCTACTAGTGGACTGAGAAAGGGACTTGTCTATGGTACTGGGGGCCTTGGTAGTGGGTCTGCAAATTGTAACAATACTTTTCTGGAGGCATTTTCTAGCCACTCTCATGATTCATAGGAGATTAACCAATTGAGAAAAGAACTTCGTCATATGAGTACTCAATTGTTGACATTTTTCAATATTGTCCTTAGTTCTTACCACAAATAGCAAAAACAACGACACAAAACATTATTTAACAGTAATAACTTGATGGCAACAAGCATCAGCAGTAGCAACATGGCGACCAACAAACACAGGATGACAACCGACAATAGTCGGATTCTCTAGGATATTATAATTATCAAGTTGTGCAATAGTTGTATACTAATTAGGAGATCATGTATCATTTATGATTGTTATTTTCAAATGTTTATTGTCCAAACAAAATATTTTATGACCATGGAATTTGTAGAACTTCTTTTATTGTGGCTATAATGGTTCAATTTCCATAACTTCTTTTATTGTCATATCTATTAACCTACTAGTGTGACTGTTGAATTTCTATAATGGTGTCTTTAATATTAATTTAATACATAGCTTCTTGAATAGGAAATATATGAATTTTTATTTGTTTTATATTATTTGATTCTTAACATGGAAAATTTAAGAAAATAAGAAAAAAAATAAAAAACGAATATTAACCAATAGATTAATTCATCGATATTTAACCTGTGAAAAATACCTACCGATAAATCCATAGGTAAAATTTTGACGGATTCTTTTTGTAGGTATCCTATATAATTAATATCGACAAATATATTCATAGGTAAATCCAATATATTGTATCTATGGATTGATATCGACAGATTTAGCCATCGGCATTTTCCTGTAAAGGTTACCCATGTAAACTTTCATCATAAATTACTGACAAAAGTTACTTGCACAAAATTCTGTCAGAAACTGTTACTTATGACTCTTTTACTGAGGGATTTTTGTTCATTGGGCATTCGTCGAAAAAACTTCATTATCAATGGATGTTGGCTGTTGGAAATGAGCCTTTTCCATTAGTGTGGATCATACTTGGCGAGGTCATTCCTACTTAAAATTGGGTCATAAAATGCATTCAAAGTTTATGCCTATTCTCCTTCCATTTCTTAGAAAGTGAATAGTCAACAGATCTTTTGGTCATTTCTTCATTTACCTTAAAACAAAAACGAGCCATCAAATAACACAACGTTAGTTCATCACTTTATATTCCAAAATAAATAAATAAAATCAAAGCATGGAATTTAGTTTACATTACCTTGAAGTTATTAAACACATCGTCCAAGTAAGTATCTGGCATATTGACAACCTTTCAAAACTTATAGGAAACAAGTGATGATTAGTTGCTAATAATCCACAAACTCCTACAAGTAAACTAGCCTCTCCAATAGGTTCAAAAAACCCATCAAAATCAACCACAATATGAAATTCATTATGTAAGTTATGGACATCCTTAACCTTCACCTTAGGATTCTTAGTTACACCATGTTCATCTATAACAAATAAATATTTTGTTAAATAACAGTCAATAACATTAAATTATAGAGGAATCAAAATAATCAATCAATCTAGACCTATACACTATACCCATAGCATCTATAAACTAATAATGGGTTTAGTATCTTCTAACTTTACATTGTGATGTTTTAGTTTCTAGTTGAGTAGTTTGTTGTTTAATAGTTTGCTGCTATGTAGTCTCTTGTACTACAGTTTATTGAGAATTTTGTTGTTCAATTCAATTATCAATTGGAGTAGCTTAGTTTGTTACTAGTTAGATATATCTAGATGTATAGGTTGTTGATTAGGTATTTGGAAAGACATAACTTGTGATAGTTAAAGCTTAAATTATAAAAGTCAAAACATCAAGACTAGCACAATGAAGAAAAATCACAACTTATCAAGCCAGTGTAGAAAACTTAACCTGTGTTGAATATGGTGGAATAAGAATTGGAGCATTAGGCATCAAATGAGGTTGTGCATATGTATTCGAATAAGATGAAGCATGTTTGGAGGTCCCACCAACTGATTTAAACAAATTCTTAAACTGCTTTGGCTTTGGCATATATGCTTATATAAATCAAATAATCAATTAAAATGATTTGAATTAAGTATAATCACAAAGTTAAAGATATATCTACCATAACACTTTGTTGATACCAAATTAAAACCTAAAATCATACCATAAATATAATTTACTCTAACATGTGCTCATTTTCATAAACTTCATGATTTGGATTCTCCATACATAACAATTTTACATCATCCCTTAAAGATGATAGTTCATCAGTGTGTGATTGAATTTTTGTTGTGGATATCAGCTTTATAAACTTCAGTATCTCCTTGTTCTCCCATATCATACAAGTCTCTTGGTTTCAAATGGACAACAACATTCCAATCTTTATTAACCTCATTGTTCATATAATAGACCATTATGCTGGTGAAGCTTCAATGTATAGATGATGTTCTTCATGATTATCGGTGTGAATCAATCGTGAAAAATTAATGGAAGTAAAACACCATGCATCCTTTGTTAAGCCCCCTCTCTCTAGTGTTGTTAGCCCATTTACATTTGATTAGAGTAATCTTTAAATGACCATAGTAGTTAAGCTTAATGATATCTTCTAATTTTTCATAATATGCCAAATTTTCTTCTCTAATGTTTCAATCAACACAACTAGCAACACAATATGTTGAAGAAGTTTAAAAAAACTCCACTATTTTGGGTTTTCAACCCATGTTCTCGAGTTATAGTTTAAAATTTGAACCCATTTACATTAAAGGCAAAAAATATTCTAGCATGTGATGTTGGACCTTGAACTAGATGCTTGAGATCACTCATCATTATACTTGAATGTCTGGGTTCTTAATCTAAAATAAAAATGAATGACTTAATATATATGACCTGGAGTTAGGTGTGTTTCTATTATCAAGGGATGTTGTGTTTTATGAGGGTGAATTTCCTTATTTGAATAATGAGTTAAGAGTCATATAGTTTGCAAATGATAATTTTGGATTAAGTAATTTGGTAGGTTAAGGTGCTATACATGAGGATGAGGTGGATAGTGAAAGGCATAATCACCTTCAATTAGCAAAATCCAATGAAGGTCCTACACCCTCCACAAAATTTCTTGGCAATGAGGTAGCCTTGGGTGAGACTGAAGTTATTAGTACAAAAGACACTGCACCAGAGGTTATGAGACATGATGATGCTAACATAAGGGGGTACATAAAATGTTGTGAATGTGGAACTTTTGGGTCATGGGAATTAAACCAAAATATTATTCACTTGTTTGTGAGGTTTTGTGACAAACATTCTTTAAATTGAGTCCCTCTATGAGTTCATGTACTCTATCTACTCTATTTTCAAGTACGCCTTATCCTATAACACATTATGTGGATAGTAATAATTTTTTTGTGCAATATCGATTTTTTTTGCAGTAATTACTGTAAGAGTTAAACCTCAAACCTTTGATGAAGATATAAAAGATGAAAGGTGGAGACATGGCATGCAACACGAAATACAGGCATTGGAAAACAATGGTACTTGGACCGTGGAATCACTTCCTCCAAGAAAGAAGGCTATCGGGTATATGAAGGACTACATCAAATGGACTTTTATAGTATTTTTCTTACATAGTGATCTAGAGGAGGAAGTGTATATGAAGCTGCCTCCATAATTTGATTCTCATATTCCTAGAAATATGTTTTGTCTCTAGAAGTCATTATATGGGTTAGAATAAGCACCCTAATTTTGGTTTCTAAGTTGGCTGATGCTTTGGAATAGTATGGTGTCAAGCAATCTTACTCTGATTACTCTCTTTTTACTATGCAACAAGACACTATTCAACTATGTATTGGTTTATGTTCATGATCTTATTATTTTTGGGTAATAATGGTGTTGCCATTAAGGTTTTTAAAACATATTTGCGTGGATGCTTTCATATGAAGGATCTTGGAGCTCTAAAATATTTTTTGGGTATTAAGATGGTTGAAAGTCCAACTAGCATTTTTTTATGTCAAAGAAAATATGCATTGTACATCATTTATAAAGTGGGTTTGTTGGGAGCCAAACCCGTTGGTTTTCCATTAAATCAGAACCATTGCCTTCCCTTAGCCAATGGGAAGCCTCTTCCAGAACCAAAGCATTATTGTAGGTTGGTTGGTTGACTAACTTATCTCTCTGTCACTTGGCTTTAAATTTCCTATTGTGTGCATATGCTTGCACAATTCATGCCAAAAATTGCAACAAGAGCATTGGGACACTACTCTTCGTGTTGTGCGCTATTTTAAAGGTAATCTAGGCCAAGGAATTTTGTTGTGTGTTGACTGTGATTTGTTTTTCCCCTTGACACAAAGATCACTTACTGGTTGGTTTGTTTTTCTTGGTAACTCTCCTATTTATTGGAAAATAAAGAAACAACATACAATTTCTTGTTTTTCTATAGAGGCAGAGTATCGATCCATGGCCACTGCTACCTGTGAGCTAAAATGGTTAAAGGAATTACTATTGTTTCTTGGTGTTCTTCTTCCTCGACCTATGACAGACAGGCTGCTTTGCATATAGTGACCAATCCTACTTTCCATGAGCGCACGAAACACATTGAACTTGATTGTGGACTTATAAGGTTGGTTGGGTGGTTAAGAAAGAAGAAAAGGGGGAAAAGTAGCGGATTCGAACCCCCTACTAATAAAACTAACAAACTAACAATTAAAATTTTCCGATAAAAAAAAAAAGCATTGAAGTTGATTGTTGTTATCGTGAGAAATCTTAATGGTTAGCCGAAATGGATTTGGAGCAACTACTTCAACACGATTCCTAAATCTGAATGATGAATAAAGCGATTTGCTCGTCAAGAGAGGAAATTTGGCTCTTGACCTTTTGTTAGCTCTCAAGTTACTACATAAAACACTTGATTCAGGGTGAATCTTAACAAAAATAGCCCCAAACTAAACTAAAGGCTGATTTTAAAGGAAACCTATAAAATCGACAAATAAAGACTAGAAAATAACTAGAAAATAATTGCATTGATTGGTTTGTTTTTTTATTCAAAGGTCCTTACAAACTTTTCTAAAACAACTATTTATACTAAAAAAAATCTAAAATAATTGAATCTAAATCATATTTATCCATTGTACATGATTCCTTCACTCTTAAGCAATTTCAGCTACTTTACTCGTGTTTCGGCTAAATTGCAACACAGCGCACTTTCCATGTTCCGATTTTTAGGAGTCACTTCCTAGATCATGGGCTACCTAGAATCCTATGATATTAGCTTTGATTCAAACTCTGATGTGCTTATCTTCTAAGCTTCCGCTAAATTTTCAAAAAATTGGCTGAATTACCTCCTATAATGATCATATCTTATCACATTATCTGAAATCACAAAAAACCCTTATCGACTAAGTTTTCATCCCGATTCATTCGGCTAACTGAAATTATTTTAACTAGTAACAAATGCCTCCCTATATCTCGATGCTAATTGGTCACATGAAGGGTTAAGATAATGTTGTTTAATCTTTCCTTCGCCTTTTAATCTTTGCAACTGACTTTGCATTTAATATCTTTATCCGTTATGCATGTGCAAGTCTTATCACCTTAAATAGCCTTGCTTTACTATTGCAAAACCATCTGAGTTACCATAATCCTTGTTTTCTTCTTCTTTCACCTCTGGTAATCTTTTCCTTCAACCTTACCATGTCCACCACCAATAGCTTCCACTCGAAGTGCCACTATTATGGTGATGGATCTAATGATGAGTCATCGTCTTCCTCTTCTAGGTTTTCAAATAGTCAAGAAGAGCCTGTAGCTTCTAGTGGCTTCATCAATCCTCTAAAGGCCCAAGAAGGACATTTTTACCTTCGTCCTTGTGCTGATGATGTGATCAACGCCATCATTTTCACCGAGAATTACCTTCACCATGATATCTATATGATGCCAATCACTTCTAGGTTTTAGATAAGCTTTATTCCCTCTAATTTTGGGAACCTGGCTTTAGGGTTCTGACCCTTACTACAAGTGGCACAAAAGGGTAACTACTACAAAAGAAGCTGACTGGAAACGATAAGGGTATCTTTGATGCCATTAATCTGACCCGTCACAATGTTGAGCCAAATTATCCCTTGATCTTTAGTTTCTTGAGCTTTTGGTCCACAACAATGAACACTTTTGTATTCCCTTTCAGCCTCATGACCATTTCGCTGCAAGATGTTGTAACACCCCCAAATTTGTGAAACCACAGTCAATTACTAATGTAAAATGTTAATTAGAGACAATACAAAAATTTAGGAAAAATGACGAAAATGCCCTTGAACATTTTGAAAATGACCAAAATGCCCCTAGGTATTTTAGCAAGATATTTTAAGGAGGAAATTTCATAAACACCCTGGGATGTTTTAGAAATTACAAGAATACCTTGAGGATGACAATTGCAGAGATACCCTGAACATTTGTTAGAAATGACGATTATACCCCTAGGGTGAATGGTGAAATTACCAAAATACCCTATAGGTCAAAAAATGACCAGATGGCTTTAGAAATTTGTGGAAGTCTGAGTATTGGATAAAATACTTTTAGATAACAAATTATCTACATGGTTGGTGGCAGAGAACCATAAACAATAATTTCTAGGAATTTTGGAAAATAGTTTGAAAAGAGCTTAATATAGACTAACTCAGGTATCAGAAAATTATAAGAAAAGTATGAACATAATCTACAGAATTTTCTCTTAATTGTGGGAGGAATAAGTGTTCTAAATGAATTGGTTTAGTAATTTTAATCATTCAAGGCAAAATGGACCAATAGGAAATTAGAATCTAGCTATTATTGGTAACAAAGGAAAGTTGGATTTATTTGGATTTCTAAATAAAGCCTTGACCATATGATGCAAGATCAATGGAGGAAAACTCTAAGAAACTTCAAGAATGGACACATGGATGCCTAAAAGGCTAGGATACATGCCATTGATCCATTTGTAAAGTAAGGTAATAATGAATTAAGAAGATTTTTTTTGAAGTAAACTTCCTCTTGACTTCTTTGGACCCGTAGACATTTCTAGATATTATTTCAAAGATCCCAACGGTCAAGAGTTAGATATATGAGATAGGATTATACCTTTAAAATTTTAAGAAGATCCAACGGTTAACGAATCCAGAATCAATATTTTACTAAAATGGGTTTTGGGAAAATTCAAGAAATGAAGAAAGCACGAAATTCTCTTAAAAGCTTGGCTAGTCCACGTGAATTTGTGACATTTGCTCTCCAAGTAAGCTATGGCACGTGTACCATCAAGAAGAATGAAGAAACCTTGAGAAAAATCAAGAATAAGGACACTTGGATTGTTAGAAATCAATAGCCATTAGGATTTGTCCATGTAGAAAGCAAGGTAATTATGAGTTTGGAGATTTTCTACACAAAGCCACTTTACCTAGCCTATAAAAAGGGTGGTGGGGATCAAAGTGAAGGCACATTCATATGTAGTCTTCCTCCTCCATCCTACATCCCTTTCACTTAAATTCCAAAGCCAAACCAAGGCCTACAACCCTTGAAGTTCACGTGAAAACCAAGAATCTTAGGAGCAAGGCTATTCAATTTCAAAGGAAGGAAAGTTGTCCAAAAGCTTAAGGAAAGCAAGGTAAGAGGGAGTTCATGATAAGCTTAGTTTGAATACTACTCCTTGCTTTATTTCCTTAAGTTTTGTAAACTAAATGTTTGTTGAATTGTCTCAAAGAAGTAAAGTTGTTATATGAATGATTATTGGATTAGGTGACTTAATTATAGGAAAAAGAATGATTGTTGTATAAATAATTAGAGCTAAACTTAATAAATGAATGAAAGGTACTTAAGATTATAGGTATTATGGTTATTTTAAAAGTAAAACAATTGACTAATGAAAATATTTTACTAAAATCAAAGTGTTTTGTAAATTCTTGAAATATGTCTATCTTATGCTAGAATTATGTTGGAAACATGTTTATTTATTCTTAGAATTATATTGAATTTTATGAAGATTAAGGTTTAAGTAGCTTTCTTTAAAGGATTCTATGATTTCAAGCTTGCACACCATGTGTTTGATAGTTTGTCACAATGAATAAAATATGTTTAAGAATGTTTAGCTTGAATCCTTGTTGTTGAATTTGAATTATATTTATATGGTTGGTTGCTTAAACAAAGGTTATGTATTATTTCATGTGTTGCTGAGTGTTTCCTATGGAATCTACCATGTGTCTGATGAACTATGACTTATCTGTGAAGGATTTATGGAGTTGAACTATGGCTGTATACTAAGATGTTATGTAAAGCTTTATGTGATGATTGAAAGAAGCTTTATGGGTTATTTAAAAAGCATATGCCATGAGTTGTCAAAAATATTGAGCTTTGAGGTGTACGTGATATGAGAAACTAAGAAATAAAGTAATGGTGAAGAGTAAATAAAAAATAAAAGCAAGCCATGGCATATTTCATTTGCATTTAACCCCTCAGAGTGGAGGGAGGTTTCACTAGAGTGGGTGAAACTATGTTGACTATGGTACCCTTTAACCTCTCAGAGTGGAGGGAGGTTTCACTAGAGTGGGTGGAACTATTTTGATTATGGTACCATATGTTGAGAAATTATTGATAACCTAATATCTCAGTCATGCATCATATTAAAAAGATGAGCATGTATCTCATGCATCACATGATGAGTATGTGTAAGTTATTTTGAATACTGTATGTATGGTGTGTTCTTTTTATAATTAAGGTTTTATCCCTCTGTGTTTATATATGTTTTATTCAAACTATGTTTGTCATAAACTTACCCTATGTTTGTGTCTGTGGTTGACACCTGTGATGACCCCAATGTATTTGGGCGAGCAGGAAAACAATGGAGCATAAGCTGAGAAGGAGTTTGAAGAAAAGATGATGAAGATGTGTTGATGATTTGTACTAGAATTTTAATTATTTGTATTTTACGTTGGCTTGTATTTCGGACTGTATAATGAACTATACTTTGGTCTGTATTGTTGGACTGTACTTGATCATTATAATTAAACCGTGAAGAGAGAATTCGTTTATAATATAAACGACTAGTAACATGTGCGAGCAAAGCAAAAAGAATTTTCATAAAATTTATAACTAATCTGATCCTAATCCAAAGTGGTCACAAGATTTCATCTAAAATCAATCAAGCACGAGAGAGTAAAAGGAGGCGTAACAGATGTGGCCACTATCCTTGGTCTTCCTATCGTTTGTGATGAGTTCCTCCCCTGTTCGACCTACCCTTTGAAGACCTAGGTGTTCTTTTGATCAATCCACCAACGACTACCCCTATTTTATCATGACTCACATGAAAAAACAAATATTTTTTTGTGATGCAAAACACGTTTTCTCTTGTTCTGGTTCTACAATTACTTCATATGCTCTTCTTCAAAAGATATTGTCTCTGAATATGCTCCCTATGTTTCTTTGCTTAAATTGGATAATCCCAAGGCAATTGGAAGTGAGGGGTTTGAATAGTGTGTTAATCAAAGATAAGAACTTTTTGATAAATAAATAGGTTTATCACAAGTTCAAAAAGATATATTAACTGGAATTTTCCACTAATCAGGAAAACCAAGTTTAATGAAAACAAAGGTTGACCGTCTAGTAAATGTAAAGCAATATTAAAAAATATTTTCAGATAAACACTTGGTGAGAAGAAGTGACAAAGTACGCTAAGATAATACTTAATAAAACAACTTAAGAGAGAAGTAAAAACACTTAGTTTCTAATGGTTAACTCAAATAGATCTATGTTTAATTCTCTGTTACGCAACTATAAAGGGTTCCACTAATCAAAACTTTGATTACAAAACAAGTATTTTATCTTGCCACTCCTGACTATACAAGTATACTTCTAGCCACTTCAGACACACCCTTAGACTCCCCCTGAATCTAAGAACATCCAAGTATTGTTTAACACTAAGCCACTACTGGCTTTCACAAACAAAATTTTGAACAAATACAAAGATTCAATAACACTTAGAGAGTGAATAAACAATATAAACTTGAATAAAAAAAAACTCTTCTTAGCAAAGGATAAACAAAATAAGATCAAGTGTATCGTTTAATCATTTTACAGAGTTTTTCTTCAAAGATTTTGCTGTTTCTTTTATGGTTTTCCCTTCTTTTGCTTTTGAGTAGAGGGTACCTTTTATAGACTTCATTGAAAGATCCGTTATTCGATTAATGTTGAGTCTTGATATGACCATTGTCTCACATATGGAAGTGAGGCAATGTGGCGCGCTCTGATTGGAGAGGAAAGGAATAGTACAGTCAGCAACATGTGCTCCTCTTTTGTGTTGAAAGCAACCTTTGAAGGAATATTCTGTAAATACCGTAGATTCTCTTCTACTCTGTCTTTTTCCTAAATTCAGATGTTAGCAATTCAAATAAAAAAGAGACAAAATTGAATTTCCTAAAGAGAGATCGTGCACTTCCCTTTGTGACTAACATTGGCTTTTCGTACTCGGTTGGACATCACTTATAAGAGTACAAAATGAGTATGTAAGTGACTTATAACAAGTGGGTGTGAGTAATAAAAACACTCAGTGTATAAACACTGGTTTTCAAAATAAGTGGACGCAATTGATATTACAGTGATTTGGACATTGGATATATCTTAACAAAATATCTTCCACTTTAAGCATGGATGCGGCTTACTAGTGTTATAGATGTTGATCTAATAACAATTAAGCACCTTTACGAAGTTGGTCTTGTGCACTTAACATCAACTCATCAGATTATCAAAAATTTATACTTTTGTAAACATCAAAATCTAAGGTGTTGTAGGTTGTCCAGTTTAATGGATTGTCCAGACCTAACATCTTTAAATCCATCTTTCTGCCCTTAGAAGGAATGAAACAAAAAAGAACAATCCAGTGCCTCTAATATACTTTAAATCCTACAACTTTGGATCACTTTGTACTTTCCAATGTTGTGGCTAAGCAGCCAAAAATTAACATTAGATTGTCATGCAAAATATCCTATTCTGAGCAAATCCCTTCGAATCAAGTCCACCACTTCGGGTTCAGCTTATTTCTTCATCAAAGTTATCTTCGAAATCCTAGATGATGTGTATGCTTTATGGAAACCCCCAACTATTGACCATACCATTCCTGACTGGCTGAAGATCAACTAGCTTGCCGATTTCGAAGCTAAAATAGTACATTTGGCAAACTGAAGTAGCATCCTATTGGCTAGAGACCTGCTTTGTGGAGTCAAGCATCCAAGTACAATAAGATCTTTGTGGAACCATATAACCTACAAATTGTGGATTGTCAATTTGGCCTTACTCAGCATCTCCCTATAGCCTTCTTGACCATGACTTCACCTACTTCTCGCCCTTCACTCTCTACCATAAAGGTAAGAAATATCATCGAACTGACCCAATGGATGTTCAGCCTCTTTAAATTTCATTTGTTTTTGCTTGGCCCCAAGAAACCACCAGTTTTCTTAATTGGTGGCCTACTATAAAGGATACTTTTGTCTTGAAAGGTCTTCCATTTTACCTTTTGCAAGCCAATGATTATGTTCGACCATATCCAATTGCCCAAACTCCATGCCAACCCCAACCTTCTTCTCATCTGGCATGTGTTTCAGCTGAGTAGAATAAGAGCTCATTGATTGGAATCACCATCAATCCTTCACTAGCTTTGTAGACAGGTACTGCTTTATATCTTTGTACTTTACTTTCTTGTTACATGTCTTTATTCGGCTAACATTTTCCTTTTATAGCCAAATGTAGAATTGAAACAATTGACCTGGAAAATGTAGAAGAGGACACTTCTCCAGAGTCAGCCCTTTCGACATACAACAAGAGGGACTGGAGAAAGATCAAAGCGCAGGTGAAACATGCATTGCTAAAGACAGGAAGATCTAGGATGACTTATGGTAGAAGTTTGAGTAAGCCAAACAGACTTTATTTGCACCACCTCTAGTTCAATCCACTTCGGCTTCTCCATCTATGTGAATTCCTCCAATAGGAATTATGGATCGCATAGTAGAAATTGCGGCTAAAATTTTTAGCTTCATGCTATCGCTATTGCTCAAAACGTTGTTGTTGCTGACCTAACCACTGCTGTTGGATGTAAAACACCCTGAAATTTCGATATCTGAAAATAGATGTTTGATGCATTTCTTGTGTTATTTGATTATTTGATGAGTTTAGATTACTTGAAGTATTGTGTAAATTATCCTTGTGCAACTTCTTGGTGTGGATATTAGGTTATGTGGAGTTTGTTTGATCTATGTTGAAATCTATGATTTATAGTTTGACCCTTAACCTGTTTCGGTAAAACCCAACTTTTCATGTTTTGACCGTTTGGATTTCCAAAATAACGACATCTGATATCTCTATTAGCACAGAAAAATGCATTTTTCACCTTTCGTCTTCCCCAAAACCCTCACCTAAGCCCTAACCATTCTCCTCCACAGCCTACGACCACCGATGATCGCCACGAACCATCGTTGCTTGCCACCAAACCACCGCACGGGGAACACTTTAATTGGAACGGAATCTCCAAAACTAAACTCAAGGATTCGGGAGAGAACACAGCCTCCAATCCTCTAACCATGATTTCCTTGTCTTCTCTCAGTTAGTTTAAGCCTCTCTTAGTATCTCTTGTGTTTTGGGTACCGTTATTGCATGTTTTTGCACTTCCTTTGAAACACCTTTGAAAATGAGATGTTGTAAAAGTTTCCTTTTTATAATATTGATTTTGTTTTGGTAACCTTCGTTGAACCCCGATCATATCGGCATGATCAAAATTTTGAAATGACGTTTCTTTGATGTAGACTCCAAAAATACCATTTTAGCACCTTTTAAATTTGAGTGGGTATTTGACCCCGAATGTTAATGTTAACCTTGTATTTTGAAATCTATATTGAATTATCTTCGATTTGGTATATAGAGCTCTGTGTTTGGACCAAAGGATGTGAACATGAGAGATCTCAAAATGAAGTTGCAAGGAGATAACAGAGAGATATATATATAGGTGAGGGGAGTTTATTGGTTATTTACAGCTTTTGATATCCATATTTCATCACAATGTTGATGATGATATTGAGATGAGATGAGATGATGTTGATGTTGATGATGACATCGAGATGAAATGATATTGATATTGATGATGACATTGAGATGAGATGATGTTGATGTTGATGATGTCATCATGATGGATGTATGTTGTGTATGTACATGGGGGGTACAGTGGCCATGTTAGATATCCTTGGAGAGGGAAGGAGATTGGTTTAAGAATTTTAAGCATCCTAGAGAGGAAAAGGGATTGCTTATAATTTTTAACTATCCACGGTAAGTGCATTAATGGTACCCATGTTTCATACTTCATAATTGCATGGAAATAGTATAAATTGCGGCAGTAAGTACCTGTGGATTTTCATGAGGAAAAATGCGGGTACTTAGGGGCATATCACTTGGTTTGAAACTCCCTTGAGACTCATGCTGATCACCATGGGGGAGTTACATGTGCACGACAGGGTGACCTCGATCAGTTATTGCATCATTTCCTAAGTGAGAGTTTCATGTGGGGACGCTTAAGCTATTCTCTAACGATTGGTACCACATTGCATTTGAGAGTTGAGACAGGTGCATGCATTATTCTAAGCATAATTGATTTGAATTGTGGAAAAATTTGATGACTAGTTTGTTGAGTGTACGTTGAAATGATTGATTATTGAGAATGATTGTGGTTATTATTATTGTTTTCTTGCTAATCATTGTCATCTAATGTTTGTTGATCTTGTATAATAAACTCACCCTTGCAATTTTGTACTGTGTGGTTGGTACCTATTATGATCGTGAATCTTCGTTCATGGGAACAAATGAGCAGCAGTAGGTGATGTAAGAGGGAGCTTTTTTTGTTGGAGCCGCCAAACCAATGTGATAATGTTGAAATTTATTTTGGGAGAGAGTTCTGTTTTGTTATCAACACTTTCTTAGTTGGTTCCTTGATTCTTTTTGATTGGGTATGTAAATCCCAGACTTACATACATGTAAAAAAAACTGAATTATGTTCTAGCATGTGAACGATATATATAATGGTTTGATTTATATATATTTGTATTTATTTATTTATGTATTTGTGAGTTGTCTGGTGAGTGCATTATCGCGAAAAATTTACCGTAATTTTCAAAATCAAATTAATGGAGTTTTTATTTAAAATTGAAATTACGTGTTTAGAGTAGTGATATTGTAGCGACGAGGTGGGTCGTTACATTGGACCTGTAGATCAAGCTAAAGAGATGGAGGCAATGTCGGCACCTCTTCAACTGAGCCAAATGATATGGTAATTGATTCTACTACCAACACTTAACTGTCCTTTTGAACTTATGCATAACTCTGATTTCAGACACCCTTGTGGATTAGTTAAGTAATCAACTTCTGGTTGCTATTGACAGCTTATTATTTTCCTTTCTCCTTCTTCCCATATGGAAGGGTAAAATTGTTTTAAAAGGTATTTAACATTTATACTTCATTCTAACTATTTTCCTTCCTAATTAACTAGCCGATACGCTCCATTAGATAAAATCTTACTACTCATGGTCCTTCCCAATTTAGGTACCACTTGCTGAGTTCTAAATCTTTTTCCCCCATAAGTAAGATTGACTTCCAAACAATGTCTTCTTCACTAAATCGCTTCAGCTTAAAATGCTTATTGTATGCCCTTTCTACTTTTCTCTTGTTAAGCTAGATCTAGTCAAGTGCCAGGACCTGATCTTTATTTAACTCATCTAACTCATCAAGCATGGCTTGTTGATATTCATCCAAACTTAGCATGTATTGTTTTGTTACCCATGATGATTGCATGTTAATTTCTAATGGCAAGACTGCATCATGTTCATAAGTCAGCTGAAATGAGGTACAACCAGTTGCTTTCGTTAGAGTATTTCGACAAGCCTATAGTGCTTCTTGCAACATTTCATGCCATCTTTTTGGAATTTCTTCTAGTTTCTTCTTGACAATGTCAAACAAGATCTTGCTAGTGGCTTTAGCTTGTCCATTTGCTTGGGCATAATATGGTGTTGAATGCACTAGCTTGATGTTGAATTGTCATATGAACAAGCCTACTTTGTCTCTAGTAAACATATTTCCTTGGTTATTGGTGATTGACTTTGGTATGCCAAATCTATAAATGATATTATGTTTTATGAACTTGATCACAGCTTCTTGAGTTACACTGACCAATGGTTCAACTTGACCCATTTCGTAAAATAGTCAGTAACTACCAAAATAAAACTATGTATTTTAGATTAAGATGGATATATTTTGCTGACAACATCCATAGCCCATCCTCTGAATGGCCAAGGTTTGACCACTACATGCATTTCTTTTTCTGGAGTCTTCTATAGAGATCTAAACCTTTGACATTCCTCACACCCCTTAGCATAACGATAACAATTAACAATAATAGTAAGCCAATAGTATCCATTCCTAATTATCAACCACTTCATTGTGGGTCCTATTCTGTGAGCACCACAAAGTTCTTCATGCATCTCTCCCATTAGCCGCATTTATTCCACTTGGTTTATGCAATTCAACAAGATCCCATTAAAACTCCTTTTGTATAACTCATCTCCTATCATAATGTATTTCATAGCTTTCTCTTCAATTTGAACATAGCTTTACTGGATAGATTTTGTAATGAATCCATCATTTCCTACTGCCATGGGGTCTACTGATCCAATTTCCATTATGCAATATTCATTTATCTTGACTTGAGAGCCTCATCTTTCAACCTTTTGTACCCAAAGTCATGTTGGGCTAATTGATTAGCCTCATCATTTTTCCCTTTAAATACATGTTCTATTGTTATATCAACAAAACAATTAAGTAGTTGTCTAGCCGAATTGTATAACTCTGCTAAGATAATGGTGTTGCATTTTTACTCTCCCTTCATGTGTTGAATCACCAATTGGGAGTCTTCATAAATCTATGCACATTTTACTTCTTTTGGTGACAATATATGTACACCCCATATTAGTGCTTTATATTATGTTTGATTGTTAGAATATTCAGGATCAATCGGCCTAGAATATCTCCATACTATTCTTGTTGGGCTGATGATGGCCACCCTAATTCCTACACCTTCTTGTGTTCGTAAGCTATCAAAACTCAAAATCCAAAGTTGTAGGCTAACATAGTTGTTGGCCAATTCAAATATATCATCTATTGGTATACATGGATGTTGGGTGACAAAATCAACTAATATTTGTCCTTTCATAGCCCATAATGGTACATATGTCAAAGCGTAAACATTTAACTTTATTGCCCATTTCATAGTTTGTCCTTGTAATATTAGCTTATTTAATTAATTTCTAACAATATCAAATTTGCACAAAACTAATATTTCATTTGGCAGCAATAGTACTCTAGTTTTGTACAAGCATAAAATAGTGATAAACATAATTTCTCAATAGAAGTGTAATTACATTCAACATTGTTTAATAATCAGCTAAGATAATAAGTTGCTCTTTCGATTCTATATTTTGCATCTTGTGATATAAGGCATCTAATAAACTCATTTGCAGCCAATATGTACAACTTCAAAGGCATCCCAAGTATAAGCGGCACTAGAACTAGTGGTTCAGCTAACACTTGCTTAATTTGCTCAAATGTTTGTCGTTGCTCCTCTCCCCAAATGAATTCTTCTTTATCTTTACTTTTAGCAACGGTAAAAAAGCCTTCATTTTGCCAGCCGAATTGGCTATGAATCTTCGTAAGAAAATAATCTTACCAATGAGGCTTTAAAACTCTTTCTTGTTCTGAGGTGGGTTGGCCTCCAATATTGCTTTTGCCTTGTTCTTATCAACTTCAATCCCCTTCTGGTGTACCAAGAAATTCCCAGTTAATACTCCAAATGCACATTCAGCTAGATTCATTTTCAACCCATGAAACCTCATTTTCTGCAAGGCTTGTTCTAAATTGGCTAGATGTTGATCCACATCGATTGGCTTAACTACAATGTCATCAATGTATACTTCCATGCTCTTGTCGATGAAGTCATGAAAGATGAGGTTCATTTCCCTTTGGGACATAGCACCTGCATTCTTTAATCCAAATGACATTACTAGCCATTCGTATATCCCAAGAGCTACAGGACACCTGAATGTTGTTTTGTGAACATCTTTGACAACCATAAAAAATTGATTATAATTGGAATAACCATCCATAAAAGTGAGGACACCGTGTTTTCCTACAGCATATACTAACATGTTAGCTATGGGCATAACATACTCGTCTTTAGGGGTTGCCATATTGAGATCCCTAAAGTCAATGCATACTCGTACTTGTCCATTCTTCTTCATTACTGGGTCGATATTTGATAGCCACTTTCTATATTTAGTTCTTCTGATAAAGCCAGCTCCCAACATTCTTTCAATGTCTCCTTTGATCTGCTGCAAAAGCTGTGGATTACATCTCCTTGGAGGTTGTTGATGTTGTTTAGATCCTTCTTTGATTGATAACCTATGTTCCACTAACTCCCTTGACAATCCTGGCATCTCATGATAGTCCCAAGCAAAACAATCTCTGGATTTAGTGATAAGCTCAATACATAGATTTTTCTCTTTTTCGGCTAACAAACTGCTTACTTTGGTCATCCTCGGCTTGTAACTTGTCCCTAAGTTAACCTCTTCTAGGGGGACTTGTGCTACAAAACTAAGATACTTCCTTTCAATGGACAATACTTTTTATTTATGATCTACTTCCTATTAAGCATTTACCATTGCTGATTCGGCTACCATATCCTCAGTCCCGAATGATGTTAGCCAATCCAACAAATCTTTCAAGACTTTATTTTGTTTATCCATCTACAAACTCAATTGATGGCCATGCTTTGACCTGCCAATTTATAATGAACCCTTTCTTGGTCAAGTTGCAAGATTCCCAAGTTCCTTCCTCGTAATTAGTAGGAACTTGAATAAGAACCAAATAAGGAGAACAAAATAGGAGCTCTTCCATTCTTACATCAACAGAAAATGAACATTCATCAGCCAAAATAATATTTATTTGGTCTCCTTCAAAGAATATTAGTTGTTGATGTAAAGTAGAAGGTACACACTGGCTTGAATGAATCCAATCTCTCCCCAACAACACAAAATAAGCTAGTCTGGCATCTATGATGTAGAATGCTAAGTACATAGTTTTAGGTCCAACCGTGATTTTGGTTACCAAAACCCCTAATGTTGGAGTAGCTCCTCCAGTAAAATTGGTCATCTTCATATTTTTAGGAATCAGTTCCTCCGGTTTTCTGCCTAACTTCTTCAATGTGGTCAATGACATGATATTCAAAATGGCTCCTCCATCCACAAACACTCTTGACAAGGTTTTACCATTTATTTGGGCTTTAACATACAAAGGCTTCAAGCGCTTAGTCATTTTGAGTGTAGGATGATCAAAAGTGATGGCAATTTTCTTATCAGCCTATGCTTCTCCCACGGTGGCTCATTCAGTTACCTTAGAACAGACACCTCCATCTAAGCTTTGATTTTGACTCAAACTAGCCCCAAACTCACTAGGTATCAAGCTTATTAAATCAATCTTAGCACCTAAAGAGTCGTCATCATTCAACCATGCCTCTAGCAATGACTTGCATCCATCATCTTAGCTACAGTATGATTGGCCGAATCAACTAAAATAATTGATTTTTCTATTATGGCTGGTGGATGCTTGTTGAAAGCCTGGTCCAATGCACGAGCTACTTGACCCACTGAGGTCTCTCCTTGTCCACTAGCTTTCAGATTTGCAATCATGGCTAGGGTATGCTTCATTTTGTTCACAGCCTTGGCTCTTTGTAGCCTTCTCTTTTGAGTATGAGTTAATCCTCCAGGTTACGGGTTTATTTTGTTTTGGGCTATCTTCTAATTTAAGCACCATTTCCCCATCTCTATCTTTGCAGATGGCTGAACCATCCTAGATGGGCTTATTTCCTTAATGTCAATAGTGAGTCACAAAGTTCTCATCCTATTTTGAATGTTGAATTCAACCACCCTTCTTTTGCTTTGTGGGATTGGGCTATCATCAATCTTTGTCACTTGAGCCACTTCATTTGACCATGGATTTGCTGTCTCAATTTCTCGAACTTCAAGGCCTCTTCCTTTCTCCTCGTAGCTGGCTGCATATTGGATAGCTTAGGACCATTAATTCGATATGTAGAGCTGTTAGAGGTGCCTTTTATTTGAGGTTCCAGCCAATCAAACACACTTTGTCGAATCTGGTGAGGTACCCAAATACATCTTGTGGATGATGGCGACTACAACCTTTCAAATACTAAGGTTCTTTTAATGGACCCTTTACTCTCTTGTTTCCCTTCTGTGTTCAATTGTCAAATCTGCTTCTTTTTTGTGGTAGGTTGCTCATAGCATACCATATTGATGTCCAGTTTAAAAAAAAGGATTTATATCTATTGCCATTTCAGCTACACCCTTATCGACTAGCTTAAAGTGACTTTTTCTAAAGCCCTCTATACAATTTGTCGAAATACAATGCAATTAGTCATTAAATGGCTATATGAATTATGCAACTTGTTGTACTTCTTTCCCTTTAACTCTTTAGGAGATAGGATCTTGTGTTCCTCTTTCAGCTGAATTTGTTGGTCCTTTATCAGATGATAAAAATTTGATGTGTTTTTGATATGTAAAAATCATCCTAAAATCTTCCATCCCAAGCAACACCTTTATTCTTCCCTGGCTTCAAAGCTGGACACGAATAAAGTTTCCCTCGTAATTCTTAGCAGCCATGATCTTAGCTTCCTCCTCAAAGGCCTCCACATTTTCCTCATCAACATTAACCAATGAGATCAAATGGGTTCCTCGATCTTTGTTAGCTCTTCTTAATTTATTTCTCCTATATGAACTATTCTATTTGATTCGCTTTGGAAGATGGATAAGGTCACCATCTTCTTGAGCTACCAAGTTCTCCTTCATCTAGGGATGCATATTCCTAGTTGGTCATAGCTGCACATTCTACTTCTGGTAGTTGTATTGAGCAACGATTTCCAACTTTTTTGAACCTTTCTATTAAGTTTATTGTCGATTCATTAACCATTTGCCTCATGTTCACAAATCAGCTATAGTTACTTCAAGCTGAGGCCCTGAGGTCCTAAGGCCTATAAAATCAATCATGGAAACACCTTTTCATGTATGCCTAGTTTTGTACTGACTTCAGTGGTAAATTTAAGTACCAAGTGAAAGCTACCCGTCAGAGAAAGAGGAAAAAGTTGCAGCTTATGAAACTCATTCTAACTAGCTTCACCACTCTGAGTAGTAAATCAACCTATATGCTCCATAGTTGATTTGTTGTCTTCACCAGAAAAATTGGAGAAATCTAGCGTTTTGTACCTTTTCAACATAGGCATCATGTGATACACCCACTCTGGATATGAATTCTTATACATGGGCCTCTTCATTGTTTCAATTGAATGTTGAAATACTTCCTCATGGTTTCGGCTAGTAGTTATAGATCAATTAGAGGTGTTGTAGTAGTCCTCAAAGGTTGATAACCAATCTGACCACAATATTAGGCTTTATACCAACATCATTGTTGACATATGAAGACTATCTACTATTACCTATTATGTTTATGACCTGACTAATTCCCCCAAAATGAGGCACAGATGAAGTCACATTTGGAAAGCCAATTGGACCAATAGCATTTAAGGGCCTTTTGGCCAATCCTACCTTGTGCAGGAAAAACTTGGTTAGCATAATTGTTTGTGCCTACTTGCCCCTTAGGGTAGTGATAAACGAATTACTAACATTAGTGATCATATAACTCGCATTGGCTACCAAGGGTCTAGGAATAAACCCCATTTGGCCACCAATCGACTGGATTGTGTTAAACATTTTTGCCAACACCGTATTCAATGGAGTTGTCTACCATGTAGACATAAAATAGATATTTGGCTACATCAATGGGATTGATCATGCCTGAATGGTTGACTCAAATGTGGGGAATCCATATTGATTACTTGATTAATCACTTTTGGGTTTCTAAGCATAGAAAAATGCGCCTTTCTCGCCTCTAATTACTCTGAATGCTGCATTTCCTTTTGTACCATGGGTTTAACTATTTCGGCTAACTATCCAGATAGTTGATACATGATATCATGTATTCCCAAGTCTATCTGTTGTTGAATGAACGAAGTGGTCATCACCGTGGGTGTTTCCTCAGATGTACTAGCCACAATAGGCACTATAGTTGACGCAGCGCCAATTGGAGGAGCAGGCAACTCATCATTAGGGAAAAAACATTTCTAATGAACTCTCTCCTTGTTTCAAATCGTTCTTCTTCTTGGTTTGTCGATCTATCTCACGCATAGTAGTCTTACTAGAACTCAAATTCACATGTAGTAACCTTACCAGAACGCAAATGCATAGACTGGTAACACTCCGTTCGTGATTCAAATCACTTGATCAATTCAACCACATTGGTCCCACTGGGCGTGCCAATTTTGTTGTCACGAGAAATCTTAATGGTTAGCCTAATGGAGTAAACTACAACTGCTTCAAAACAATTCCAAAACTTGAATGATGAATCAAGCGATTTGATCATCAAAAGATGAAATCTGCCTCTTGACTTCTTGCGGGCTCTTAAGTTACTAAAGAAAACACTTGATTTAGGGTGAATCTTAATATAAATATGACCAAATTAAAGTAAAGGTTGAATTTAAAGGAAAATAATAAAATCGGCAAAGAAAGATCGAAAAATAATTGCATTGTATTAGTTGGTTTTTGGTTCAAAGGTCCTTACAAATGTTTCTAAAACAACTATTTATACCTTAAAATCTAAAATAACTGAATCTAAATCATATTTATCCACGTTCGTACATGATTCCTTCACTCTCAACTAATTTCAACTAGTTTTCTCGTGTTTTGGCTAACAACAACGAGACGCATTTCCGACATTCCAACTTTCTAGGAATCACGTACTTTCTAGATCATGGGTTATTCACATTCTCACCTCATTTTATCCAAAATCCCATGATTTTATCTTCGATTCAAACTCTGATGCACTTATCTTCTAAATTTCCTCTAAATTTTCAAAAAATTGGTTAGATTATCTCCTATATCAATCATATCTTATCACTTTATCCGAAATCATAACAATCTTCTTTTTGCTAAGTTTTCATCCCTATTAATTCAGCTAAGTGAAAATATTTCTACTAATAAGAATTGTCATTTTTTGCCTAATGAAATTTTGAAAGGTAATATTACAACAATTTATGTGCCATCTCATACTCAATTAACAGATATCTTCACGAAAACTTTGGGAAGAGACAATTTGATTATTTTCTTTGCAAGTTGGGCATTTGAAATCCGTATGCTCCAACTTGAGAGGAGGGGGTATTAGGATATTTGAGGAAATTAAGAAACTGTATCTTTAGAAATCATGAAACTGTATTTCAGGATTGGGAGATTATTTTATATCACATGTCATTGTAGATACATAATTAGTTGTAATTATGCAAATTAGGTACCTGTAATCCTATATGTATTTGCATCTTTGATAATGAATAGACACAAAAATATTTTTCGATTTTGCATTACTTTCTATTACATACTCAAAATAACAATCTAACGTAAGCTGATTTTAGGAATTCAACAAGATAAGCAAAATAAATGTAGTTAATAAAGCTCAATTCATACGACTTTGACGCTGAAAATTAGCCTTGATAGCCAAATGATACAAACCCCACCATTGATCACAAATTCAGCATCTCATACTTGAATTTCTTTAGACAATTTTTCAAAAACATAATAATATAAAAAAGTGAATTAAGGTAAGAAATGATATAACAATGACAAAATACCTAAAGATTGATACGTTTAGGAAAATTTGTCACTTTAAATTAGGAAATTAAAATATAAAAATCAAAGGTAATTCCTAAAAACTTAGACAGAATTTCTCTCAAAAAGTTTCAAAGCTTTATTTCAAAATGAGTCAAACATTACTTACAAAGTCAACATTTCCCTATTAAATTATAGACCTAAAAAGTCAAACAAACTAACAACTCCAATACAAATAACAACATGCAAGAAAAGCACAAATATAAAACATGTTTATTCTATTGTCTTTTAAATGAAGCTCCATTGATAGGTTTCATCAGCAACACTAAAAACTACTTAACTTTTAAACTATAATTTTAATCATTAGACAAAATTAATGGGTTTATTTAAATTGAGAATCAATCATCACCCGTCTAAATAACCTAAGAATATGATAAAGTAGAAAACTGGCCTAGAATTGAACAAAATCGAATAGAATCCATAGAGTGAAATTAATAGTCTGATTTTTCTTTATGATATTTAACAAAAAAATTAATTTAAAATATATAATATCTCATATTTAGTAAAATATTATTATGTTTGGAAAAAGTAGTTGGAAAGTTAGTTAAAAACTTATAAGATAGCTCTATGTTAAAACTAGTTAAAAGTTTATAAGATGAAAGTGTTTAGTAAAACTAACTGATGAATGTCAAAATAATGTAAAATGAAATATTTAATATTTATAATATTTGAATTTTATAATTAATAATTAATCATCTTAAAAAGTAGAAATTATTTTTGTTTTTACGAATTGAATCTGTAAAACTAAAATCATGCAAGGAACGAATTAGGTCATATAATTTTAAAAAAATAATAAAAATAATTATGAAGTTTATATAATTCAAAGAATTTCTAATCTTAAGAAACGATATAATGATGATAATTGCTAAATTGACTGTCATGTGCGTAAGAATATATAATTATATATGAGAATTTTTAAATTAAATAGAAGGGTAAAACAAAAATTCAAATAAAATAATAAAAATAAAATTGAGAAGGAAAAAAATAAGCATAACTTATAAGCTAGCATATTTTTCATAAGCTAATTCAAGTAACTTATTTCATATATAAACTCAAGTATCTTGAACTTATTTTGGTAAAAGTAGGATATAAGATAGTGAAAAGCGTTTGTAAACTTCACAAGAGCCTTAGTAAGTTTGTCGTAAGTCTTACCAAATACACTCTTAACTATCTATTTATTATAAATTTTTCATTTAATAAAACATGTGAAATTATGTTATTTTAAAACCCCACTTTATTTTCTAATAATTTATATTAATTTAAATTTTAATATATTATAATATAGTTAGATAAAATTTAATTACTTTTATAGTGTATGAAATTTAGGATAAATTCGTTTTTATCTCTCAAACTAAAAAAACAAACATTTTAATTCCTTAAAGTCTAAAAATTATGTTTTTAACTCAGAAACATCCAGAAAACACTATCAATGCATGTCACTTTTTTCATTAACGTTGTCTGATTTTTGTAATGACCTTAATATTTACTTATTTTTATTTTTACTTAAGGATAAATTTCTAAGAGACGTATAATAGTAACGTTTTTAAAATGTAAAATCTGTAAAAGATTTGTTACTTATATACATAGCCAATGTCTCTGATAAAAAAAATTTATATAATACAAGTACACTACTTTCTCAAATATCCAGCTTGTTATATAACTTTTTTTATATTTCTTCACTACTCCAAGGCTTCATGAAATCTGTCCACCATTGCCATCTAAAAAAAACATGAAATAAATCGGGTGAGAAATAAATTTCTCAGTAGGCAAAGCTAAATCCCGAACTTATTAGTAGGTTAGTAAAATCATTCAAATAATCAAACACATCCACAATAAATATGCAACTATATGAATGCATGAGATGAACTATCCCAGGGCAAATGGCCTCCACATATCGTACTGTGTGTGACCACACTGAGTGTGGACGCTGCTATAGTCTTACGCAAACATGCATGAATTTTACCATATATCCTTACACCTGGGTACTACATATCGTACTGTATGTAGTATCAGATTCTGTTTCCCCAAAGCCTCGTACTGGACTTGGAACATGGAAACATGAATCCACCTATCTTAATCACATCAACATCCATACATAAAAATCAAATCCATAAGCAAAATACATATTATCTTATGGAAAATATTTTTATCATATCATTATATATATCATAAGTATGGTTACACCACCATACCTTATCCAATAAGCTTATAAGTATGGTTAAACCACCATATTCTATTCAAGCAAAATCATTACTAACTTAGGCATGACCAAAGAATATCTTCACAGAAAATTACGTTTGTGTTCTAACTAATAATCCGTAATATGTCTTTCAAATAATTTCTAATCCCTTGAAATTTTCATAATAAAAAAATTAAAGTCTAGTATGCATCTTTTATTCTCCTTTCACCTACCACCTCACTAATTAATCCTTAAATCAAATCATCAAGTAGTTAAACTATTCAACTACATACCATTCATCCTTTACTTCAAAAACTAAATCAAAACATGTCCATAAAAATATAAACAGATAGTCCAAGTATCATTAAAATCAACTCAAAAGATCATCAAATGGACTTCCATACTTCACTAATATTGATGGATATAAATCATAGCCTATCTTATGACTTAAATTAACATATTCTCATCAAAGAATAACCTTTGAACATTACGAAATTCAAGCCTAAAATCAACCATGAATCAGCCTACTAAAGCATGTAAATTAATCCAAACCATTGATTAACTAGAGATTTAAGCTTCACCTACCTCAAGTGAGTTTGAGTCTTGATATCCTTCTAAGCTTGTTAAATCCTTCCTAAGGTTGTTTTCCTCTA
>PYAF01004104.1:228423-250641 GCA_007407185.1 Glycine tomentella | reverse complement strand
GGTGAGGCATGGAGTTACAAGATTTGCTACAACCTTCCTCACTTTGCAAAGATTGCATAAGCAAAAAACAAATCTTAGAAGGATGTTCACTTCGGATGAATGGTTGAAGTCCAAGGCGGCTAAAGATCCGAAGGGAAAGAAAGCAACAGATGTTGTGCTTATGCCATCATTTTGGAATGATGTAGTTTACAGTTTGAAAACTGTGGGGCCTATTGTGCGTGTCTTGAGGTTGGTGGATAATGAAAAAAGATCCGCTATGGGTTATATTTATGAGGCCATGGATAGGGCCAAAGAAGCAATTGAAAAGTCTTTCAATGGCAATAAAGACAAGTATAAGGACATCTATGCAATTATTGATAGAAGATGGGAGTGCCAATTGCATCACCCTTTGCATGCTGCGGGTTATTATCTAAATCCCGAGTTTTTTTATGGCAATCCGAACATTGACAATGATGCTGAAGTGCTAGATGGCCTATACAAATGCATTGATAGGCTAAGTGAAAATGAAGATTATGTAGATAAGATTCATATTGAGCTGCCAATATATAAGAGGGCTGGAGGACTATTTGGAATAAGTGCAGCAATAAGGAAAAGGAATACAATGGCTCCTGGTAAGGGGACAATTCTACTTTTTTATCAATTTAAAATTTAAATTATGATTTGAAAATTTGTGTAAATAATGCATATGAATTGCATTACAGCTGAATGGTGGAAGATGTATGGAGCACATACATCACATTTGCAAAATCTTGCTATTAAAATTCTAAGTTTGACTTGTAGCTCGTCGGGATGCGAGCGTAATTGGAGTACATTTGAGCAAGTAAGTTCATGTTCATTTAGATTTGAATCATTGAAAGTTGAAAGTTGAAACTGACATTTAAGCTTTTTAAATTATATTATAGATTCATTCAAAGAAGAGGAGTAAACTTGAGCACCAAAAGCTTCAAGGCTTGGTTTATATTAAATATAACCAAGCTCTTCAAGATCGTTTTGAGAATTGTGATGTCATTGATCCTATTGTTTTAGATGACATTGATGATAGCAATGAATGGCTAGTGGGAGATTTGGGTGAAGATGGAGATGCAGAATTTGATTTGGTTTTTGATGATGATGTGTTGACTTGGAGAGATGTTGCTCAAGCAACTGGAGCCAATGAACCTTTTAGATACACTAGACAAACAACAAAGAAGAAGGCAATTGCTACTTCAAGGAAGGGAAAAGAAATAGAAGTGGAAGAAGAGCATGGAAATAGCACAAGTGAGGATGAGGAGGAGGAAGATTACATTTCTAGTGCTAGTGGGAATGATGAAGAAGACAATGACATCAATGTTGAAGAGGAAGAGGATGATGATTTAAATTAAGATTTAAGAAGATTGTGTTTGTTTATTTTGAATTTTAATTTCTAGAACTTTAGTTACATTTGACAAATTTTAATTGACATTGTGTTTCTTTGACTAGTTTTTATTGTTAATGACAATTAGTGCATGAATTTTTAGTTATATTTCTCTTATATATTTATATTATAAATATTTTAATACATATATGAAAACATTAGAATAGCGGTCATCCCGCTACCGCTATCCCGCTATCCCAGTTTTGAGGGCGGCCGCTCCGCTCCGCTATCCGGGATTGATAACTATGTCCTTGACCAAGTAGATGCATTGTGTCTTGATCATCTTCTCTTACTCGCAAAAACTTACACTTCATATACTTCGTCTTACTCTTGCTTATCGTGAATCCTTTAGGCTCCAAAGTGTTTCTCCACAATTTCAATTTTCTATTAACACCATCTTTGATCTCATCAATAAGCACGATATCATTTGCAAAAAGCATACACCACGACACTTCCTCTTGAATATCTTTCGTTAGTTCATCCATCACTAAGGCAAAGAGATAAGGATTAAGAGCTGAACCTTGGTGAACACTTATCGTGATAGGGAAATACCTTGATGTTTCATTACAAGCTTTCACACATGTGGTAACCCTATCATACATATCTTTGATTGCATTAACATACTTGAATGCTACCTTTTTCTTCTTAAAAGTCCACCATAAGACTTCTCTTGGGACCCTATCATATGTTTTCTCAAGATCTATGAACACCACATGTAAGTCTTTCTTCTTTTTCCTATACATTTTCATTAATTGTCGCATCACGAAAATAGCTTCCATGGGACATCTTCTTGGCATAAATCCAAATTGATTTATGCAAACCTTGGTCTCCCTCCTTAGGCGATGTTCGATAACTCTCTCCCACAACTTCATAGTATGGCTCATGAGCTTGATGCCTCTATAGTTTGAACAATTCTGGATATTTCCCTTGTTTTTGTAAATAGGCACAAGCATACTTTTCCTCCAAGCATCAGACATCTTATTTGTTTGTAGAATCCTATTAAAAAGATTGGTCAACCATTTTATTGCCACATCTCCCAAGCCTCTCCACAATTCAATAGGGATGTCATCAGATCCCAAAGCTTTATTATTCTTCATCCTCTTTTAAGTCTTCTTAATTTCATGTGTATTAATTCTGCACACAAATCTTCTATTCAGATCATCAAAAACATCCTCCAAACCCATCTCACTCTTGTCGTCATTCCCATTAAAAAGTTTGTTAAAGTAGTTTAACCATCTTTCACTTACATCTTCATCCCTTACCAAAAGTTTTTGATTTTCATCATTGATGCATCTAATTTGGGTGAGGTCTTTACTCTTCTTATCCCTCATTTTTGCAAGTTTGTAAATACCTTTCTCCCCATCCTTGCTCTCAAGATTTTTATACAATCGTAAAAAATTTGTCTCTAGTTTCCTGCACTACTTTCTTTGCATTTTTCCTCGCTATTCTAAACTTTTGTAAATTCTCATCATTGAAACATTTATGCAAAGATCTTAAGCATTCATTCTTCTGTTTAATAGCCTCTTGCACCTCTCCATTCCACCACTATGTTTCCTTTGTAAGAATTTTGTTTCCTTTGCTTTCACCTAGCATTCCTTGCCACATTTTGAACATACATAGTCATCTTATTTTATATTTCATTAGCTTCTCCAATAAACTCTCACGGTTTTTCATGCAACATGTTTTCCTTAAACTGTATTTATTTCTCCTCCTTTAGCTACTATCATCTTATCCTTGGGTTTTGAGTCTTCTTCCTCAAATTAAGAACTTTGTTGAACCTAACCTCTAGAACTACCAACTTATATTGTGTCGCCACACATTCTCCAGGGTAGACCTTACATACACATTTAATATTTGTGCCTGTTCAATCTGAATAGCTTTTCTCCGTGACTGAATTATAGTTTTGATCGTCATGCTCTGGAATTGTTGGAGAAGATGCTGACACTTGATCCTGCTCAGGTATTATTTTGATTGCTAAATAAATTTCAAGTTGGTTCATTGTGTTTCAACTTTCAAATACCTTGTATTCCTGTTTTTCTTAAACTACCATGTCTCTTTTAATTTAATAGTTAATTATATGCTTTATCTACTATGGTTAATTGGTTATAGTTATCTAACAAACATAAATTGACAAATTTCCTTTTGAGCTTACGACAGAAATGGTATCATCTGGTTTTGGTTGAGTGGCTTATGTTATGTGATCAAAATGGTGAAAATAAAAATAAAAAATAAAAAAAAATTACGTCATAATGCTCGTGTGAGATGCAAGTGAAGAAGTAATATATTTATGCATGATACTAACTCCAGTCCTTTTTATAATAAACAAATGAGTGCATTCTTTTGGTCCTAATTATAAGAAAAATAGTCCTATTTTAAGATTGATTGATGGCTAAATTAATTTTAAACCCTTGATTTGTTGTGAAGTCTATGGATGAGACACTCATTCTCCATGCAAGTGTATGCACTCATTAGGGTATTAACAATATATGTCACTCATTGGTGGAAAAAATCATCCCTTAAATTATCACTAGTATCATTAACTATAATTACCACTTAAAGCATTTATTTTATGGGTATTTCAGGAATAAAATTAAAATTTATGCCCTTATTAACAAATTTAAATTGACTATTTTGATTACTCTTGATGAATTAGTTATTTTTTTCTTGTCGAAGGACCAAAGGAAGTCTTTTAAGAGATGAAATACATTGTGTTCCTTTTCAGTCCAATGATAATGTTATTCACTACTGGGAGATATCCTTTTATGATGAACCATTCTGTTCTTGATCTATATTCTAATATTTGTTTGCCAAATTGATTTCTCAACAGAGAATTACTGCCAAGGATGCACTTGATGCTGAGTATTTCTGGACTGATCCATTACCATGTGATCCTAAGAGGTATGACCTCCCAAGCCCATGATATTGAGTACTAACTTTCAAAATATTAATTTTCCTTGGAGGAATGTGATCTTCATAGGACTAAATGCTTATCCCATTTGTTCTTTCCCCATATATGTTTGGTGCTTCTATCAACTATAATTTACTATTTTTTATTTTTCAACTCACTAACACCATTACTCCTATGTTTGGCTTAGTTTACCCAAATATGAGTCATCACACGAGTTTCAGACCAAGAAAAAACGCCAGCAGCAACGACAAAATGAAGAAAATGCCAAGCGTCTTAAAATACAGCATCCACAGCAGCATACACGTCTGCCCCCCATTCAGCAGGCTGGGCAACAACACCCCCAAATGCGGCAAGGTCCTAACCACCCTATTCATGGGTCTCAACCAGCAGTTGGTGCAGGACCTAGCCATCATTATGGAAAGCCTCGTGGTCCTTCTGGTGGGCTTGGAAGATATCCTCCTGGTGGGAACCCTGGTGGGGGATATAATCACCCGAATTGTGGGGGGCAAGGAGGAGGAAGTGGTTATGGAAGTGGGCCATATCCTCCCCAAGGGCGGGGTGCACCTTATGGGTCAAGTGGTATGCCTGGTGGGCCCAGTGGTGGTCCTCGTGGTGGGGGTGGTAGTGGCTATGGAGTTGGAGCTCCAAATTATCCTCAAGGTGCTTCTTACATGATGGGTGGTAACCGCAACCAACAATATGGTTGGCAGCAGTAAAACCCTTTTCTTATCATATATGATTGGTTGGCTACAGTAAAGCCTTTTCTTATCATATATGATTTGGTGACGTGCTGATGATATGGAAGTTGATGAACAGTGGTGTAGAAAGATCAGCATATTTATGGATTGAGTTATTGAGAAAAAGATATGATCCCTCGTCATTGATTACTGATATTATAGTATGATTACTTGAACTGCATTGAAGTGTTTGTGAAGCACCCATCATAATGTTTTTGTCCTTGAGTCACTGCAGAAACCACGAAAGGGAAGAGAACCTCTTAATGCCTTTGTAGTTGTTCACTTTTAATATTTTATACCTTTGATTCCTCTGCGGCATGTGTATTAATGAAAACAGCATGCTTTAAGATGTTTAACATGTTACTTTTCTAGCTGATATATCGTTTTTCTGGGAATGTTGTACCGATCGAGTTTTGTTTTGTTTTATTTTTTCAAACTAGTATATGATGCTTTGTAACTTGCCTCTGTAAGAGTTAAAAGAGGAATTTTGTGATGAAAAATGATACACTTAGCTGTATGTATCTAGTGAGAAATAAGAAGAGAAATGAGAGAAATGAAATAAAGAATATTTGATATGATAGGGAGTAAAAATGAGGTTGAAAGAAAGGTGGAAGTGCTGTGTACTGTAGGGACATAAATATCATTAGTTTCGCTATATGCAGAGTTAACGTTTTGTTTTTATCTTAAAAGTATCATAGGTGTTACTCTGGTCTGTGAAGCTTTTCTGTGCATATAAATTTATCCTTAAATTGTTTATAAATTAAATAGGATAGTCCACCCATGCTTTGCACAGTCAGTAGAAAGTGGAAAGAACCCGATATTAATAAAGAAAAATGCAAAGGATAAAAAGGAAGTGAGAGTGCTGGGAAAATGGTAGCATGATGATGCGTGGCATTGACAACTTAGTATGATAAACTTGCAAGCAAATTAAAGTTTTTAGCAATCAAGTTGTGATGGAATCTAGAATTGATCCCTATACATAAAAATGTGTCAAGTAGTCCTTATAGTGTAAAACTTACCGATTAGTCTATGTCATCATTTGTTAATCGTTAAGTTCCTTCATAATTTAATTCCTATACGTGTAATACATTATTAATTTGGTTCTTATGTGTAACACATTTTTAATTAATCCCTACATGCGGACCATGCTGTTAACAATGACAGACCAAATTGGTAACATTGACACAAACATTAATCAATATAATACTTTACATGTACAGGGACTGATCTAATAATTTATAATTATTTACGTACGCGTGCGAACCAAATTGAAAATCCACTATACATATAAGGACTGAATTATATGTTTAACCCTATAATAAAGAGTATTTTAAAGAGTATTTTTGTAACACTCTAAATTTTATTAAAAATTCAATTGTCTCGATTTAAATAAATTGACTAACTATTAGAATTTGTGTGATTTCTTATTATTTAAATCTCAAATTATAAAATAATATATTTAATTATTTTGTAGCTGATATGAACTAATACGGGGATTTTTATATGTATGGATCGTTCTCGAAAATGCTTCTTGTTATAACAAAGGAAATATGCTCTTGAAGAAAAAAAGGTGCAAGCTTTATGTATAATGTAGCGCAAGAGAATTATTGCACAAAGCGGAAATTAAAACAAGCAAAGCATGTAACTTAATAAGAACTTAGTGTCAGAGGCAAGGTGCACGCCAAATGTTTGATGAAGCGAAACAAAGAAAAAAATGATATGAAGAAGAGTGCAGCGCATAAATAATAAGTTTAACAAGAAAAAAATGTTAACAAATAAAAGCAGAAAAGACAAGAAATGGAAGAAGACGTCACACCTATGGAGAGTGATAAGTCCTGTGGGGATTCATCACAAAAGTTAAAAAATTCTTTGATAAGAAGTAATGTTTGGTCCAATCAAGAATTCAAGAGAAACTTTCTCTCACACAACTCTTTAGAGGTGTCTACATAAGACAAATGAATGACTATTTATAGCCAACAAGTGGTACTTCTCTCCTTATTATTTTCAATGTGGGACTTCAGCCACATATTCCTAATTCAAAATTACACTAAAAAAAGTCTAAACAAAAAGTAATTTTCATCCATAACTTTGTGTTGAACTTCTTGTCCAATATTCATCATCATAGATGCAGAATTAGAACTTGAGACTAGAAATATGACTTGTCAGAAATCTTTGAAGCTTTCAAACACATCAAAGAAAGTCTAAGAAGGACATCTATAACGCAATTTATGTTCAAAACATTGGAGCAATCTGGACTATTCACTTATTGGTCTTTGGACATTTCACTCATTTGAATCAATTGGAGCAATCTAAGCTCTTCTTCCGGGTTGGTCTTTGGACTCAAGGCAAGGTTAATATCTTGGTTCAATACTTGAGAAAGGAAGTAATTCACTTCATGATCCAATGTTTCTTGTGCTTCCTTTGATCTTGTCCTTGTCATGGGGAGTCCCAGTCCTTATAGTGTACTACTAGACTTTCGGCTCGTTGGACTTTCTTAGTTCTCATCAGTAGCATATTTAGGTTTTGGAAAAGAATAATAATTTAGAAATACTAGGTATCATATTTATGGATATTTATTGGTCTTTTCTTTATATTTAAATAATATTTTAAAAAAAAATGTTATAGCACCAAAAATATCAAATAGAGATAATAAAATCAAAGTTGAAAAAACGTATAAAAAAATAAGAAACACTATATATATATATAGTGTTTCTTATTTTTTTATACGTTTTATATATATATATATATATATATATATATATATATATACCATTATATAATGGGAATACCTTTTGATAATTGATTTTTGGTTTCATTTTTGTTTAAGACCATTTTATCCTTTAGAATTACATAAACACACTTAATTTATCCGATTACCCCTAGAAAAAGTTGTTTAATAGATAACTAAATGACAAAAAAAATGTAACCATTACTCTCAAATTATTTTCTATTTAGCGGAACTACAAATATTATCGCACTTATATATTTGTATTTCTATCTCACTATTTCATTTTTTTTTTGCTAAAATTGATATATTTTTATAATTTATCTTATTATATATGCAACTGTCAATGTATATTTTATTCTGTCCTAAAATTAATATAGATAACCATGTATAAGATGATAAATTGTTACAATGTATCAAAATTAATGTCTTATTAAATGTAAAAAATATAAAATAAAAATCGAACACTAATTAAAATATTAATATACACATCAAAGCATAATAACGTAAATTGTTATAATGTAGCAAATATGACAATGAAAGTAGATAAGTTTACTTGAGAGTTTGATCTAACAAATTTATATATTGTTTACAAAGTTAATCATATGTTAAGTGTTGTGACGATGACACTAAAAATCCACTTCACTATTTTTGGCAACCTCTATGTTGAAAGTTGAAACCTACACTCATTAATAAAAGAGATTCTAGAGATAAAAATAAATAACATTAACACAAATATAAGTGTACATCGACAATTAAGAGAGACAAAGTATAACATAAATATTGATTAATTTTGAATTTTATTTTAAAAATAAAATAATAATAATAATAATTAAGAATAGATGTAGAAAGTTAGATAAAAACAAATTAGAGAAGAGGAAATATGCGTGTTAGATTGTTAATCAGTCCGCTAATATTTTGTTAAAAAATGTAACAACAATTTCTATTCAACCTCTCTTATCTCTTCCTCTTCTATCTATCACCGCTTTTTTTTTTTTTTTTTTTTTTTTTTTCTGCCAAGTTGCAATCATTCTCCCCTAATAATTTTCTAAGGCTTCTTCAAAATATGACAATGGAAAGCAAAACGAACATGGTCATAGCGAGGGAAAGTGGGTTCTCAAGGTTTGAATTTCATTCCATGATTCTTCATTCTACACTACTCCATTTTCTTGATATTTTTTTTTGGTTTGTGACACTACTAGAAAAATGTGTTTTTACGACGTTAATTAATTAAAAGACATCTTAGAAAGAAACGAGGTGACATTTTTTTGTAAATAAATACAACCATTCTATGACGATTTCGCAAAAACCGTCTTATAAACTACTATTCTAAGACATTGTTCGCAAAACTGTCTTTGAATGGTTTCTATTCCACGACGGTTTTTCGAAAATCATCTCAGAAGGTTGTGATTATAAGACGGTTTTGTAAAAATCATCTTAGAAGGTCTTCCTCCTTAACCATTCTCAACTCCTCACTCACCCAAAAACAAAAACAAAAACCCTTATCTTCTCACACCACAGATCTGAGAAATTCACAATACCAAATCAAAATAATAATAAAAAGCCCAATCGCTAGTCACTGCTACTGCGAAATTATAGGGCACAGGTGGTCGCATTTGAAGCTGGCCGTGAGACACGTTCTCAAGAATAAGAGAAGTGAGAACGCTTTGAGACACCGCAACACGATTTGGATCTGGAGGGTTTAGATCTAGATCTCGAAAACATAGTATGTGATGCATGACAGCAACAGGGTGAACCCTTCCCTTTCATGCTTGAATTTGTTCCTTTTTGCAGTTGAAGGTGGAGATGTCGGCGACGACACAATACCCTGTGGTTCTTGTCAGTGGTTCATCCCCATCGTCTCCTCACTCTCGCGCTTGCATTTTTCCATTTTGCCAGTGACAATGGAGTCGTTGTTGGCGACGGCGCAATATGAGGCCCCACTTTACTGCTCCGGAAAGTACGTGGTGATGTCGATGCAATGCGTTGCAACATCGTGGTTGTTGGATTTAAAGGAAGCTGCAAGAAGATTGAAGCAAGGATGACTTGAAGTTTTAGCTTTTTACATGCCCAATCATTTTGATGACATTTGTAATTGTCTAAGTGACTCAAGTATATTTCCTTATGATCCTTCATTACATTTGCATTCTCATCCTCATGCATATGTCTTTAATTAATAAACTAAAGTTGTTAAATGATTTTTCAAAATTCAGGTTCTCACGGTTGAAGTTTTTGAAAAATGAAAAAACTTGTTGTTTTAATCGATTACTTTGTATTGTAATCGATTACATGCTTTCATTTTAAATCTGAAAAAGCCATGAAGAACACATTAATCGATTACTGTGTTCTTGTAATCGATTACATAGTGTTAAATGAAATTCATGCATTACTGCTTTAATCGATTACCATTAATTATAATCAATTACATAGGCTATGTTAGGAAAACATGTTGTGCTGCTTTAATTGATTACCATTGATCGTAATTGATTAAATAAGCCTATTGAAAAACTATGCTTTGCTGCTTTAATCGATTACTTGTCGTTATAATTGATTATTATGTTCATAAACATTTTCCAAAAAGCTTAAGAACAGTTTAATCGATTAAATGGTGTATTAATCGATTACATTTTGTTAAAACTATTTTTTTTTTTACAAATGTGGATCTATTGTATTGTAAAGTTTTTAAGAATTGATTTCTACAAAATACCCAATACTCCCAAAGCTTTAGTATCTGAGAAAGAATTCGTTCTGAGTGGAAAAAAAACATTCTTCATCTAAACATAAGATTCACAATTGATTGTTGATGAAGTTTTAAGCAAGGTTTTAAACAAAGGTCTTCAAGAAAGTTATTCTCTACAATTTGTGCATTCAAACTCTATTTGATTGGTAGTGTTCATCTCATTCATTTGCTAAGGATCATGAGGTGATATCTTTCTTGAACTTTAGACTGTGTTAGTTCTTTTGTTTGTTTAAAAGTTTGTGTAGTTTTCTAAAAACAAATAGTTTCTTTAAAGCTGTTTCTGGAGAAGAGTTCTCTAGAGGGTAGAACTGAGTAGTGTTCTCAGGTTCTTGATCTTAAGAAATCTATAGGGTTTAGATTTTGTATCTTTGTCTAGGTTTGACAAGAGAGATCTGTTGTAATAACTTGTAAAGAATAATTTTTGTTTTAGTGAAATCTCTAACCAAGAGTTGGTTGGAAGTCATTGGATGTAGCCTCCAAGGTTGTGAGTTGAATCAGTATAGATCGTTGTGTTCTTTATTCTAATTCTTTTCATTTCTCATTGTTTGTTTTTGGGTGATCAAGAAATTATCAACAAGACTTATTTTCTGGCATTACTTAAATTCCAAGGGTGATTTTGGTTGGAAGAAAGGTTGTGGTTTTAAAAAGATTTCAAGTGATACGATCCATATTATAAATTCCATAAATTATTTTAAGTAAAATCTTTAAATTCCTGGTTTAAACCAATTTACCCCCCTCTTGGTTTATTTGAAGAGTGTTCATTGTATTTTCAATGGTCGTCCACAACAACATCATGGTAGTCTGCGACGAGGAAGGTCAAGCGATGATAGGTGAGAGATAGAGGGATAAAAAAAAGGAAAGACTAGGAAAAATAAGAAAAAAGAAATATCATCCATAGATCTTAAGGCAAAGTTAGGGGACAAAATTGAGTTCAGAATCTCTCATCTCAAGACACTTCAAGTTCATTTCTTCTTCACTCTTTCTCTTCTGTTTCTCGTGTTGTTCTCGTAGGTTGATCAATGTGACTACTATAGTTGTATCCGTATGTGTTTTCGTGTTTCCTTAATCTGCTTCGTCTTCAAAATTGGTGATCCGCAATGATAATTCAGATGTGCAATACAGCTAAAAATCTTAGATCCTAATTTGGAAATGAATTAACAAACAATTATATAGTGATGTTGTTTTATTCTAAATTAGAAATTTATTATACGAAGTGCTTCGTATTTTGGAAAGAGAAACGTCGAGCGGACTCAGAGATTGTCTTATTAGCATTTGTCTTGTTATGAATGTTGGATATAGGGGGGGCAACAAGAAGATGAAGCTTGTGCCTCAGAAGGAAGTTTTGAGCTTTTTCACATGCCTTGAAGATTATAATTCAAAATTAAGTGTATGAGAGAAGCAATCTTTTGACCCTTGCATTGCATACATATAATCATTAACATGCTCACATGTTTTGTATTTAAAAGTATCAAAGCTATTCATGTTTTTAAGAGAAATCAATAAGTAATGATTAATGTTTTTGGAAAAATGTAATCTTACTGTTTTAATCGATTACACAACGGTTTAATCGATTATTTGCTTCGTTTTAAATCTGGAAAAGCTTTGAAGAATAAATTAGTCGATTACATGAATCTTGTAATTGATTACATAGTGTAAAATGAAAGTTATGTTGTGCTACTTTAATCGATTACCATTCATTGTAATCGATTACATAAGCCAAAAAGAAAACATGTTGTGCTGCTTTAATCAATTACGATTCATTGTAATCGATTACTTAAGCCAAAAAGAAAACAATACTTTGTTGCTTTAATTGATTACAACTCGGATTAATCGATTATTTTGCTCGTTGTAAAACCCAAAATGAAGCTTTGAACACTTTAATCGATTAAGTGACAACTTAATCGATTACATAAGTCATTTTAATTGATTATGTGGCACATTATAATCGTTACAGTATGTTACAAAAAGCTGTTATAAATAGGATAAAGGCTTGTCTTGAAACTTAACTTGAATACTTCAAATTTTCTGAATCCACACAAGCCTTTACAAAATTAGAAAGTGATTTTCTGGGTTAACTAAATTCTTGTCCCACTCTTTAATCTTCATGGGTATTGAATGATTTCTTGGGCAAGAGTACTCAAAGAAGTTTTGGGGAGCATGTTCTGAAATTCTTCTTTTACAATTCAACTCTGATTGGTAAACCACTTGCATTCATATTCATGGATCATCAAGTTGTTTCTCTCCATTATTTCTGGTTGTAAACTTGTTTTTGTAATTTTGGTTATTTGAAGCTTTTGTAAAGAGTTCTTTGAAGCTTGTACTAGAGTAGAGTTCTCTAGTGAAGAACAGAGTAGTGTTCTCTGATTCTTGATCACTAGGAGTCTAACAGGGTTTTAGATTTCTATTCTTTATCTAGGGTTGATAAAGAGGAATTGTTATAAAGCTTATAAAGCTTATAAGAATTGAAATTTATAATAGTGGAACTCTAATCTAGTGTTGATTAGAAGAAATTAGATGTAGCTTCTCTTGAGAAGTGAACCAGTATATATTCTTGTGTTGATTTTCTATTCCTTAATCTCTACTAGTTATCTTGTTCATTTGTTCTTGGTTTTATTATCATTACTCAACAAGTCCTGTTTTGAGCAATTGATTTCTTGAGCTGAGTGATTTGATTGATTAGAAGCATTCTTGGTTTAAAAGTGATTAAGATCCTTAACTCTGATTTTATAAATAAATTTTAAAAGGTCAAGTTTTAACCAATTCACCCACCTCTTGGTTATTGTGGGTATTCCTATTGTTTTCAATGAATAACATAGCTACAATATCTTTGTGGCTTTTGTTCTCATGGAATGAAGAAGAATGATACATGTATGTTTTAATAAAGATCAAAATCATAAAATTATTTGCGTTTAAGAGTTAAAGACCATATAACTTATAAAATTCCAATAATTCGTGAATCGTGGAAAAAATTTCTTTTCATTAAATGCTTTGAATTTTGAATGTTTTTTCAGTATAAGGTCATAAAAGAAATTCAGGTTCAATCAATAATGAATGTTGATATAATGTTAGTAGTTACCCAAGGGGTGGGATAAGTTGTTTTTTTCTGTTGTCTTGGTAGAAACTGGTAAAACAATTGTAAAGTTGAGCAAAGTGTCAGTGCGTAATGGAGGTTGTCAATGGTCAGATGCATTTTTAGAATCTATATTGGTTTCGAGAGATAATTCTTTCAAGGAGATTCATGATTGTGTCCTCAAGCTTATTGTTACCATGGTATTATCACTGATTTACTATTGCATCTATGCACATCATTTTGTTTCTTCTGATCCTTTATCTTTATCAGCTTGAAATTTCTCTGTTTGGATTAATAAATAATAATCAGTATCACTTAATAGGGGTCATCAAGATCTGGCATCCTGGGAGAGGCCATTGTTAGTTTGACTAGCTATATGAGTTCAGGTGTTGCTATTCCACTTCAATCCCACTGAATAAATGCAACTATGGGACAATTTTACGTGTGAGTCATACAACTGAAGTTATATCTTACTAGTGACTGGCTATAGAAACTGAGAAGGGATTGTTATTTTGATTTCATGGATGGTCAAGCTTTTTTTATGGTTATGCCAGTGATGTACGGACCAAAGCTACCATTCCAAATGCATAAAAGACAGGACCCTGTCATTTTTTATTATATTCAAAGTTGTTTTTTCTCAAATTAAGGGAAAATATAGATAGCATTAGATATCTGGAATATTTTGCTGACTGGAATTGAATTAACAAATATATGTTTTGATGCTTTAAAATATATATAATTGTCTTTCTTGAAAATAAAAGGAACACTTTTATACAACCAAGAGGGGGGGTGAATTGGTTGAACCTTAGTAAATTAAAATTTTACAAATCAGAGTTGCCACAGGATCTTTATCACTTTAAAAAATTATTCAAAACCAAGACTCTTGTATTCAATCAAATTCCTTTGTCAAGAAACCAATAGGCTGAGAAAAACTTTCTGTGCAAACAATTTGAATGACAACCAAAGCAATTTAGAGATGAAGAGAAGAGAAGAAAGATTAGCCACAAATTTTTATACTGGTTCACTTCAAACACTATGAAGCTACATCCAGTTCTTCCACTCAACACTAGAGTAGAGTTCCACTATTGCAAAAATATTCTTACAAGATATTACAAGCCTCTCTTTATCAATCCTAGATAAAGTTCAGAGATCTAAAACACTATTAGACCCTTAGAGACCAAAACCCAAACTGAGAACACTACTCAGTTTCCCTTAGAGAAACACTATCTTTAAACATCAAGCAAGAAACCCATTTGCAATAAGCCAATCTTTACAGAAATCAATTAAAAGAATTACACCTTCAAAGACTTAGGAAAGATATCACCTGATAATCCAAAGAATATATGCATATGAATGATTCAATCAGGTTGAAAGAGAGATTACAAACTCAATGTATTCCTTTCCTTATGCTTTGAAACAATGATGATGCTTCACTTCACCAAATCAAAAAACCCATACGAATTTGTGAAGCCTATATGATGTTAGAAACTCAGAAATCTCACTAAAGAAAGCTCATGAACGTTTGTGATTGCTTAGTATACGAATTTCTCAAAGTTGAAAAAATAGAGCAAGAGGTTTCTATTTATAACAGCTTTCTAACTGAAAATAATCAATTAAACACGCTCCTGTAATCAATTATTTCGCATATGTAATCGATTAATCCAAGAATGTAATCGACTAAAATGCTTCTAATATTTTCTGGGTTTGAGCAATGAACAATGTAATCGATTATTCCATGAAGTAATCGATTAAGACAGTCACACATGTTTTGTAAATGCACTATGTAATCGATTACAAAAATGTGGTAATCGATTAAGCCAGTCAGTCCTATATTTTCATATGTACTATGTAATCGATTAGAACAACATGTAATTGATTAAGCCAGCAGGACATGTTATTCATTTGTATGGATGTAATCGATTACAAATAGTTGGTAATCGATTAAGGCAGTCAACATGATTTTTCTTATTTAGCCGATGTAATCGATTAATTCGATATGTAATCGATTACAATGATCTTGAAGTGTTTTCCAGAAGGCATAAAGAACAAAATAATCGATGCCATCAATGCAGTAATCGATTAATGCAGAAAAATAACATTTTTCCAAAAACTTATCTTTTTAAATGCTTTACTTGTGAATGCCTTTTACTTATTAGACCTTAATTCAAACAACCCAGAATGAATGATAATGCATGATATACTTTTGGATTATCAGATTACTAAGCTTTCCTTTTACATGAATCAAATTGGTCTTCAATAGCTTGCTTTGACATTTTCCAATGAGGCATGTTGAAAGCACAAAATACTTAAGGCTTGATTCCAGTTCATTCATTGCATGACTCCTCTTAAATCAACATTTCTCATAGATTTGCTTTTCTTATGATGATTGATGTTACCATTTCACTTAATAAAAGTAGTCTTGGACAAACAATAATACAACCAAAAAGTTGTAATTTAGTATTCGTATATTTTTATCCATCAATATATATCACAAGGAAATAACTTCTTTCCTTCTTGCAAATGCATTATTCCTTTGTGAAAAATCTCTTTTTCATTAACTTCACACACGATGATGGTACTTTCTTTTGAGTCTTTTTCAACTTTTCTTTATCGGCTGATTGTTGTATGAGACTTGAATCTTATTCATGGAGATTATGACCCCATAAGCATACTACTATTACATGATATGATATGGTTTTTCGCTTATTTCACTAACAAGACAACCGCCAAGTTATTTACTTTGAAGGCACGTGGTTTACTCTTCCATTGGAATAATCAGTATGAAAAATTGTTTACCTATTACCCTACCTTGTTGAGAAGCCCTTTTTCTTTGGTCCATCTTTGCTCATTCAATCAATACTCACTGTGATTCTCCTCTCTGAATATAGAGACAAACTATGGGCTATTATTACAATAATGCTATTGTAGAAAAATATCATTGAATTTAGAGTTGGGAATTCAGTGGTTATGCATTTTGCAGGTAAATATGAAGTGCCTTACACAAAGAATGAAACTCGGGTTTGTATTGGAGGGTAGTCTTTTTGTATACTTTTTAAGACTGTTCTCAGAAAAATCATCTTAGAAAGTACAATTTTTTTGAAAATTGTCTTAGAATCTTCAATTTTTTTTAAATGAAATTCTAAGATGGTTTTATGAAAAACCGTCTTAGAAAATATACTTTCTAAGATGATTTTTCGGAAAACCAAAGTCTACTTCTAAGAAGGTTTTTTTGAAACCCGTCTTAAAATCCTTAATTTTTTTTAAAAAAATTAGGGATTCTATGATGATTTTTAGAAAAACCGTCTTAGAAAGTAAACGTCCTAAGACATTTTTTTTTGAAAAAATCGTCTTAGAATCTTCATTTTTTTTATTTAAAAAGAGATGTTCTAAGACAGTTTCGTAGAGAACCAACGTAGAAATCGAGATTTTAAGACGGTTTTGAAAACCGTTGTGGAAAGTGTTGACTTTCCACTATAGCGCTTCAAAGACGATTTTCGAACCGTCGTGAAATATGTTAAACAACCAACATTGAAAGAACTTTTTCTAGTAGTGTGGGTCTTCATTAATTTGATTTAAAGTTTCGAACTTTGTTAAAATCCTAATACTATATGGACTTGAAAATGTTCTTCTTCTCTTCCCTACATTTTTTTTTTGTAATTTCAACTTTTTTTTTTCATGTAACCACACATATTGGCTCACCACATACTCTCCACTTACAATCTTAGTAACTACAATCTCTACGATTTTGAATTGAATATTGCAACTTGATCTTTCAATTAGAAGGGGAATTTTCTCCACTTTCTTCAAAACATGGTAACTAAATTACATTTATTAAGTACAACATTTTAGCATTTTTATTCATTAACAATAATTGCAAGAATTGGTTGATGTGGTCACTACTTGAATACTTTATTTTTATTCTTTAGATTTCTTTTATTTTTCTGCCGCTCTCACTGAATTTTAGTTACTGAAATTTCATCATCCTTTCTTTAACTTTCTCCTATTTATTTGCATTTTCATACTTATAATTTTTTCTATATGCAAATACATATTTGAATTGGGACAAAGGATGATGATTCAACATTATTTACTTATCTTAATGACATTGCTTCCTTTTGAATTGAGTATGGGTACTTATCTCTTGAATTGAATTGCAAAACTGACATTAGTTTTGAAATTGAGTAGCCACCCTTATCTGTATGTTTGTTGCAGACATAGTTGAGAAAAAGAGGGTGTGAAGGAAAAAAATACAGATGAAAGTTAAATAAAATTGAAGAAAAATAAATGAAGAAATGTGAGCAACTACATCACAAGATCCTTTGCATTGTTAAACACTCAGAAAAATGGAGAAGGGGAACATTGCATTCAATAAGAAACCCCAATATCATTTTATGCACTTCTTCATTACTTGCATTCTCTTAAGAAACCCCAATATTATTTTATTTTTAAAATAATATAAAAAATTATTCTTATAAATTATAAAATATTAATTTAATACCTTATAAGATACGAGTTAGTTGAAGAAGTTAAAGAAAGTATGTAATTTTTGTAAAAAAAAAATAGTACGTAATATAAAGCATTTTTCCAGTCTAAGAATTTAATATTGTTTTTCCGGCCTTTTTCAAACTAGCTGTTTCATTAATTAAAATATTATGGTTCCTTGTAATTTCATTGAGTTCAATGATGAACAAACTTATCAAGTAAAAAATTATACTATCCCAATGAGTAAGTAGGATTGAAGATGCTTTGGTAATTCTTTGTTGCGAGTTAATATATATATATATATATATATATAGCTTATCTCATAATGTGATATTTAATTTCTATTAATGACTTTAGGCAAGTTTAAATATGTATAAAACTCCAGAGAATAAAACAAAAATGATCCTTAGCTGTAAAAACAAACAAAAATGACAATCAACTCCAAGCTCCAACAGTTGGATAGCTACGTACAAAGCTAATTAAAAGTCATAAGCAACAATGAGTGCACTTTTACATCTAAATTTTAAATCATCAATCTATTAATTACCATCATCGTTTCAGATGACGAAATGAATAGATTGACTTCTACTTAGTGCTGATTTTCCATCAAATGTTCTCCACAATTTTTTTAAAAGAAAACCTGCTCAACATGCGAGTACATCACAATGTTATTGCAATATATAGTAGGCATATTCACTAATAGTTTCTATATTCGAAAAAATTCATTAAAGAAAAAATAAATAACAAATAAGGAGCCTACAATTAATCAAGAATGGATCAATTTTGATACCGATGATGTAATCACATTGAGAAGTTGTTTCCGTTCATTTTCATTTTCATTATTAGAGCCTCCAACTCCAATCCCCCTGGTGTGTGACTCATCATCAGAGATTTGAGAAATCGATTTCAATTCAAAAATTTCCTTGCTACTACTATCAGACAAATTCAACCCAGATTCTAAGGCATATATACTGGGAAGACCCAACACTCTTTCATGGTCTCTTGAAATTTATAGTTTTTATCTCTAAAATAACATTCTAATTTAAATGGTAAGTTGTTGCTGAGAGTATGCTGTCTTTTTACATAACAAAGTAACACGTGATGATCTGCATTTAAATTCATGCAAAACAAATAGTTGTAGCCATGACCAACCTCTTTACCATCTTGATACATATAACATGAAAGCTCTCCTGCAGATTTTCCTTTAGAAAGAACAACGCAATAAATGGAACCACACAAGTTGGATGAAAGCTGGAGATAAGGAATAGTTATTGAGCTCCCTGTTGTACGAAACCCTTACTCGTCTGTCACATGGTCTCCTGGGAAAATGAAATACCGGTACCCAAAGTAATACTCTCATTGGGATAATTAAGATAGTAGGTTATGGGCCTCTAAAGCATGCATGTGTTATAACACTTGTCATTGAGTGGAGTCTGTTTTCAGAGAAATGCAGTTTTGGGCGGTCACATTTTCCAACAATTGTGGGAGCTCCAACAGAGACACAAGTTTATTGCAATCATCTAAGTAAAAGTTTGCTAGGGATGGGGGAAGCTCTGACAAAGACACAAGTTTACTGCAATCATATAAGTAAAGCATTGTTAAGGACGGTGGAAGCTCCAAAAAAGACATGAGTTTACTGCAATCACCTAAGCAAAGTTTTGTTAGAGATGGGGGAAGCTCCGGCAAAGACACGAGTTTATGCAATCATGTAAGTAAAGCATTGTTAGGGACGGTGGAAGCTAGCTCCGACAAAGACACGAGTTTACTGCAATCACCTGAGCAAAGGTTTGTTAGGGATGGGGACCGGAGCTCCGACAAAGACATGAGTTTACTGCAATCATATAAGTAAACCATTGTTAGGGATGGTGGAAGCTCCGTCAAAGACATGAGTTTATTGCAATCACCTAAGCAAAGGTTTGTTAGGGATGGGAGATGCTCTAGCAAAGACACGAGTTTACTGCAATCATATAAGTAAAGCATTGTTAGGGACGATGGAAGCTCTGACAAAGACACGAGTTACTGCAATTGTAACACCCCAAAATTTTGGAAATCACAGTCAATTACTAGGGTAAAATGTTAATGAGAGGCAGTACAAAAATTTAGGGATAAATGATGAAAATACCCTTGGACATTTTGAAAATGACCAAAAACCCCTAGGTATTTTAGCAAGATATCCTAAGGAGGAAAATTTTATAAATACCCTTGAATGTCCAAGAATACCTTTAGGGTGACAATTACAGAGATACTCTGAATATTTTTAGAAATGGCAATTATACCCCTAGTGTGAGTTGTGAAATTACCAAAATACCCTTATGTCAAAAATGACCAAGATGACTTCAGAAATTTGTGGGAACCTGAGTATAGGATAAAATACTTTTAGATAACAAATTATCAGCAAGGATGAGGGTAGAGAATCCTAAAATAGAATTTCTACGAATTTTGGAAGATAGGTTGAAAAGAGATTAATCTAGACTACCTCAGGTATCAGAAAATTATAAGAAAAGGATGAACATAATCTAGAGGATTTTCTCTTAATTATGAGAGGAATAGGTTTCCTAAATAAGGTAGTTTCATAAATTAAAAGCAAATTGGATCAATAAGAAAATAGAATTTGGCTCTTACATGTAATGAGAAAAATTTGTTGATTTAGTTCCCTAAAATAAAACCTTGGCCGTGTGATACACAATCAATGGAGAAAAGCTTTAAGAAAATTCAAGAATAGCCACATGGATGATTAAGAGGCTTAAAGAATAGCCATTGGTCCAATTGTAAAGTAAGGTAATAATGAATTAAGAAGATTTTTTAGAAAACTTCCTCTTAGATCATTTTGGACACGTAGACATTTATAAGCATTATTTCAAAAATCCCAACGGTCCAAAAGTTAGATATATGGGATAGGAGTATACCTTTAAAATTTTAAGAAGATCCAACGGTTAACGAATTCAGAATGAATATTTTTATAACACGGGTTTTGGGGAGAGATTTTATGACTAAGCTTAAGCTATCTCACGTAAAAGGAAGTAACCAAAGGGAATGCACCTTGGCTTGGCTAGTATACATGCAAAACAAGACAGCCAAAGAAAGATGTGGTATTTTCATGAATCAAGCCACTTGGATGGTGCAAATTAATTAGCCAATAAGGTGAAGCCACAAGGAAAGCTAGCCATAATTACCCTTGGATATTTGTAATAAAAATCAAGCTAAACCACCCTATAAAAAGGGAGTAGGAACCGAAATTGGACAGCTCTAAGAGAGCTTCAAACCGTGCAAAATACATCCCAAAAGCCTTCCAATTTATTCCTTTCTAAATCACCTTTTACCTAGAACAATCCAAGGCTTTCCACCCTTAATTTCTCACGTAAAGACCAAGGGATCTTAGGAGCAAGGATATTCAATTTCAAAGAAGGAAAGCTGTCCAAAAGCTTAAGGAAAATAAGGAAAGCAAGGTATAGGGGAGTTTATGATGAACTTAGTTTGAATATTAATCTTTGCTTGATTTCATTAAGCTTTGTAGATAGGTGTTTGATAAATTACCTCAAAGAACCAAAGGTTGTTATATGAAGAGTTATTTGATTAAGTAACTTGATTTTAGTATTATAAATACTTGTTGAATAGATAACTTGAATCTAACACTAATTAATGAAAGCTAAAAGGATTTACAACTATATGTTTTATGATTATTCTCTAGAAAATAATTGTTTAAAAGTATAGTGTCTAATAGAATATTTTATTAACAGTATATGATTGATTAAAAGTATTTTATGATTTCTTGAGCTTATATATTTTTAATTGATACTAAACTTATGTTGAATGGAATTTATAGGTATTTGTTTGCAATGGTAGTATGTAAACGATTTCTAAAGTTTAGATGTTTTATTTTGAGTAGTAAAGTGAGATAGCTTGTTAAAATAAATACCTTGAGTATGTTTGTTATGATATTAGAGTTATGTTGAAATTATGTTGTTTGGACAATATAAAGATTAAGATTAAGTAAAGTTTTCTTTAAAGAATTCTAAGAATTCAAGCTTGCACACCATGTGTTTGATAATTTGTTACAATGAATAAAATATGTTTAAGAATGTTTGGCTTGAATCCTTGTTGTTGAATTTGAATTATATTTACATGGTTGGTTGCTTAAGCAAAAGTTATGTAATATTTCATGT
>PYAF01004104.1:213841-228323 GCA_007407185.1 Glycine tomentella | reverse complement strand
ATTAAGTAAAGTTTTCTTTAAAGAATTCTAAGAATTCAAGCTTGCACACCATGTGTTTGATAATTTGTTACAATGAATAAAATATGTTTAAGAATGTTTGGCTTGAATCCTTGTTGTTGAATTTGAATTATATTTACATGGTTGGTTGCTTAAGCAAAAGTTATGTAATATTTCATGTGTTGTTGAGTGTTTCCATAAAAGCACATCATGTGTTTGATGAAATGTTCTAAAGAAACAAAGATGGATGAAGTATTGGAATCCTTGTGTGTTTAAATATGTTGTGATTATTTATGGATTCCAATAGTTTTGTTGAGCTATGGCTGTATGCTTAGACTGTGGAGTAAAGCTTTTTGTGATATTTGAAAGAAGCTTTATGTGTTGTTTTAAAAGCATATGCCATAAGTTGTTAAAGATGTTGAGCTTTGAAGAAGAATAATTAAATCATTCATGCATTTCATATGCATATGCCCTGCGGGGGTTAAGCCGCGAAGTTGTTTGTCAGATAGCTAGGGTTGAGATTTGGACGTTCTAAGGTGATGAGCTGGGGGATAGCCACAGTGGAGAGATCACCTAGCCATGATGATCACATGTTGTAGGTGTGAGTCCTTTGCAACACTGACCTATCCCGACTGGCCAATCCAACTCACGAGGTGTTAAGCTATCTTGACTGTGGCCACTGATAATGAAATGATGAGAATCTGAGATCTCAGTCATGCATCATATAAAGAAGATGAGCATGCATTATATGCATTATCTGATGAGTACGTTGTGTGTTAAAATTGATAATATGACTTAATTCGTGTGCTGCGTAGATGATGTAAATTAATCTGTGGGTGAATCATCCGTGTTTGTTATTTTATAAATATTATGATAACCATCTGCATATATATTCTTTATGAATATTTTATTCAAACTGTGTTTGTCATAAACTAACCCTATTTTGTGTCTGTGGTTGATACCTGTGATGACCCCAATTTATTTGGGCGAGCAGATGAACAGTAGTAGCTGAGCATGGATAACAAATTGAAGATGTGCATGGATTTGAGTTGAGGATGTGATAAAGATGTTGTAATTTTTATTTTGTAACTTATGACATGTATTTGGACTATTTATTAATGGGCATGTAACATGGACTGTATTATATTCTAATCTGTATTGATGGACTGTATTTTATGAACCGCGGTGAGGAAAATTGTTTATGTTACAAATGAATGATAAAATCAAAGTAAGAAGAAAGAAATTTCATGAAATTTATAACTAAGATAGTTCTAATACAAAGTGGACACGAGATTTCTTCTAAAACCAATCAAGCACGAGAGAGCAAAGAGAGGCCTTACAGTGGTGGTAACCAAAGCAAAGGTTTGTTAGGGATGGGGGAAGCTCTGACAAAGACACAAGTTTACTACAATCACCTAAGTAAAGGTTTGTTAGGGATGGGGGAAGCTCCGACAAAGACACAGGTTTACTTGAATCACCTAAGTAAAGGTTTGTTAGGGATGGGGGAAGCTCTGACAAAGACAGGAATTTACTACAATCATTTAAGTAAAGTTTTATTAAGGATAGTGGAAGCTCCGATAAAGACCAAGTTTACTACAATCATTTAAGTAAAGCTCTGTCAAAGATGAAAGGTTTTTATGTTTGTAAGCAAGCTCTCAACATTATTTTCTTTTAGCCAACGTATCTAAAGACTAAAAGTGTCCAATGCTATGAAAAAGTTATTTCAAGGATAACAGTGCCGATGCATCATGTTGCATGCAACCACAATGGCCTGATGATGTAATGGATCCCATTCCCAAATCATCTAATAACTTGTCAAGATTGATATAACCGCTTAGAGTAAGAAATCAAAACTTCATACTATGCAAAATTGACAACGAAATTGCACATATGGAGGTGGCAGATAAGTCCAATCTTGGTATTTCCTCTTCTATAAGTAACAATTCCTTGATAGATGAACAACCACCAACGTATAGTGCTTCGAGAGATTTTAACTGAACATCGAGGCTTTCAATCCCTTTGCATTTAGTTATATATAATTTTTATAGATTGGGGAGAGATGACATGGATGGATGGAGCTCACGCTAGCTTTGACAGTATAAAGATCAACAATTTTAACTTGTTCTGCCTTGGATAAGTCCGGGATCTCAATCAGGTACCTACAGCTCAGAAGCCTAATTTGCTTTAAATTTACAAGATTTTGTAACAAGAAAGATGCATCACAAAGTTAAAAAATTGTTAAATTCATAATCATGTGCTTTACTTGAGATAGCACAAGACTAGTTACCACTTAGGATTCTCTCCCATAACTTTACAAATTAGAATAAAAATGTTGTATAGATATCCACATTTTTACCTTAAAGATAGGGCCTTGAAGCTCAAAGGCATGTGAGAAGAACAAAATTTTCAAGCAGAAACACACATACCACATAAGAATCATTCTTTAGGACATAGATGTTATCTTGTTTATATTCGAAATTTGATGATCAAGGATAGGCTTGAAGATACAAGCCCTATAATGTTGATCCACACCATTTCTTGTCAAGACTCAAGAAAAATTCTTGAAGGCTACCAACAAACACCAAAAGAGGAAGGGTAGGCACACCAATGGAAAGGAAGAAAGTTAAGTTTTAAAGTGTTTTACTTATCTAAGAGGCTCACCAATAGATGATATTGGTGGCTTAATTTTCAGCCAAAACTCACACAAAAGGGCACGTGAAAATAGAGGAAAGTAGATAGGATTTTTCCTCTAAAAACTATTAGAGAACTATGATCACAATAGCACACTTTATAGAAAGAGTTTGAGTCAGATTTTTTTAATCAAAAATTCTAATCATGAAGCATCCCACACCTGAAGAAAAGATAGAGTTGTTGCATTTCAAAAATTGCCAACAACCTCCTATCTTATCCTCTTAAGACCAAGTCAATTACTTGGGATTTTGCCAAATGATAATCATATATCAGCCGTATGTAAGCCCATAATCAGCCCTCAAACTTCTTCCTAAAATCTAGGACATGATCATGATAAGATGCTAGTTGAATTCAAATTCAAATCTAGCTCTTATCTTCTCCTTTTGATATGAAACTAACTACTATAGTTAATTCATATTTAATTCAAATATTTAAATTCAAAATGTAAATTATCAAATTTAAATATTAGATAATTAATTTAACTATTTAAATTAATTAATAATGTCTTGGACTATCCAAGCCCATTAACTCCATTCATGAGTCCCTCTCTCTTTAAGATAAGATCCAAACTCTTTATTGGGCCAACAACCATTATTAGACCCAAAACCTTTAATGCTATAATGTAATGACAATAAAGTGTTAGTGTGTGACCCATTAGGTCCAACATAGCTACTGACATAAATGAGTTTGGGCCCAACAAGGCCACTACTCATTTACTGACAACACAGAGCACTAGCAATGCTTTGTTGCCCCAGAACTAGTTAGGTAAATGACAAGATCATCCTATTAAATCTATTTGGTTTCCGTATGTATTTCCTTTCGTCTCGGTTACCTTCCCATAAAACCTAGGGTAAGGAAACGTATCAGCCCTTGCGGTCTAGGGTAAGCTTTAATATGAAATAGGGACTCTACAATTTTAATGACTCTAAAGACAAATCATCTCATGATTTCTTTTACTATGCATAGATTCCCGAGTCCCGTAAATGTCATCCCGATTTCTCTGATTTACTGATAACCTAATCTCTCACAGAGATTTGATGAATTCCTTCAGCTAGTCACCCTAGACTCGTGTTCTTTCAAGACATGCCCAAAGGTATACCTATGTGTCTCCATGTTTCAGGCAGACGAGGTATACAATCAAAGCATGTCTTCTAGAACACAGTCTAGGTGAAAACTTCTGGTCTAAGGAAAGACACACCCAAATAATAAGAGACTACTCTAATGATACTATCTATGAGATTTCCTCATAGAGTCTCTTTGTGGATCCGTTCAGTGCGAGCTATACCCTTATAGGTCCACCCATGAATTTAGCTAAGACATCTCCATGTCTGTAGCTCATGAGGTCTTTACCTTGTATCTGCATACAAGTAGTTAAGTCGTGCTAGTCTTACCCGAAATCACTGATCCCTATTCTCAGTTTCTCTAGACTAGGAACTTAAAATTTAGGAGTAGACATTTGGTGTCCTTGAATCCTCATGATCGTGATCCCATCACTGATACTCAAGAGATACCTATTCTATTCCAAGGGTTTTATCCAGTTACTTATATATTATTAATGATATCGAGACAGAATATGAAAAAAGATAAAAAGTGCTTATAATTTATTCATGATAATATGAAATGTACATGTAGGTCCTAATCTAATGAAAAGATTGTCTCTAGGACATCCATATACTAACATTACCTTACCTGAACCTCGTCCAAAGCTTTTTAGCCTTGCTATAAGGCATGTGAAGCTCTAGAAGCTGTTCAACACAAAAGCTAGACATCAAAAACTCAAAACTTCTTGTTGGATATAGGGGGAGCTTCATGAAGTTTGGAAGTCTTTGATACAAGATTAGTTTTGAGCTTTCAACATGCTTGAAGACTTGGAATTTTATGTAAAAGGAAAGCTATCTGATTGATCTATGCATTCATGCATTCATTCATTCATTCATTGATTCAAAGGTTTTAGGAAAAATAGTTTTCTGTACTGTTGTAATCGATTACCTTAAAGGTATAATCGATTATTTTGTTCTTAGTTCATTCTGGAAAAGCTTTCAAAAATAATTTAATCGATTACCTATCGGAATAATCTATTATTTGACCTTTGTTTTCATATAAACTGCTTTGTTGAACACTTTAATCGATTACCAATAGGTAGTAATCGATTACAAAGCTATACATTGCTATATATGATTTTAAGACACTCTGGAAGAATCGATTACTAATAGGTAGTAATCGATTACACAAGCTTAATTGAAAAAGTTGTCTTCCTGTTTTAATCGATTACCAAATGTTGTAATCGATTACATAGTTCATTCTGTTTTATAAAGCTTCCTGATTTAATCAATTACCAAAGATCGTAATCGATTACATAATGCATTTTGATATTTTGAAGCTTGCTGTCTTAATCAATTACAAGACGGAATAATTGATTATTTTGCTCGTTGCTCATGTCCAGAAACTTGTAGAACAATTTAATCGATTACAAGGTTGATTTAATCGATTACATAAGCATTTTAATCGATTATTAGGTGCGTTTAATCGATTACTGACAGTTACAAAAGTTTGTTATAAATAGAACCAAAGCTTAGCTTGTTTTATAACTTGATCAATTCGTATTCTGAGCATACACAAGCTTTCTAAACACGTCCAAAGTAATTTTCTGAGTTCTATAAGTTCTTGCATCAACTAAAACACTCATGGGTTTTTGAGTAATTCTTTAAAGCAAGAAGTTTCTTTCAAAGGTTAAAGAAGAAGAATGTTTTGAGTTTGTTTTTGTCTTTCAACCTGAATTGTTCATTCATATGCATGTCATTAACTAGATCATCATGTTGTTTCTTTCCTTAACTCATTGATTGTAATTTTGTTTACATGTTTTGTTGAAATTGACTATTGTAATTGGATTCTTCTAGCTTGGGACTAGAGAAGGGTTCTCTAGCTTAAAGATTAGAGCAGTGTTCTCTGAATCTTTCTCCTTAGAAGTCTAATAGGGTTTTAGATTTCTGTTCTTTATCTAGGGTTGATAAAGGGGAGGTTCTTGTAAAAGCTTGTAAGAATATTTTATAATAGTAGAACTCTAATTCAATGTGAATTAGAAGAAACTGGATGTAGCTTCAAGTTTTGAAGTGAACCAGTATAAATTGCTTGTGTTCTTATTTCTATATCTTTGTTCTCATTTTATTCATTGATCTTTAATTCTTTGAATCATATTCATTGTTCAACAAGTTCTATTTTTGATCTGTTGAATTCTTGGGCTGAGCTATTTGATTGAGTAAAAGGTTTCTCGGTTTTGAATGTGATAAAGATCCTGAAACTTTGATTTGAATTTTACTTTTAAAATACCAAGGTTCAACCAATTCACCCCCCTCTTGGTTGTTGTGAAGTATTCCTATTATTTTCACTTCCATCCTAATGAAGGTACCTCAATTTACAAGACAATGACTTGAGATCGTTAGGGAAATACAAATTAAACCCTTCATTTCTCTACACATGTAGCTTCCCTCTATAGATTTTAAGAAATCTCACATTAGTCATATTTGCTAGGGAATTGAGGCTCAAACATAGATCCCTAGTTAATGTATCCAAATCTAAACACAAATACGTAAGCTCAGGGAGTGATCACATGGATGGATGGAGCTTACGCAAGCTTTCACATTCATAAAGAATAACACTTTTAAGTTTTTTTGACTTGGATAAGTCTGAGATCTCAATAAGGTATCGAGAGCTCGGAAGGTCAATTACCTTTAAATTCACAAGACTCTGTAACAAGAACGATGCATCACACTATTCAGAAATTGTTAAATTCATAATCATGAGCTTCACTCATTACTACAAATAAGGCCTTTGATGACAGTTTCGTAGGACCTTCCATAATGATTTTATCCAACGTTGTTAAATATGGACTTCTTTTGATGACGGTTTTAACCGTCATAAAATATGTTCCGTTTTAAAAAAATATATTTTTACATATAGTTTTATGACGATTTTTTTGGAAAACCGTCATAGAAAATTAAATTTTTATGACCTTCCAAGAAAAACGTCATAGAAAGCTCAACATTAATGACGATTTTCCACAAAATCGTTGTAAAAAATGAACTTTTAATGACAATTTTCTAGATAATCGTCATTAATGTCGAGATTTCTTTGACAGTTTTCTTGAAGTGTCATTGTTTTTAATTTTTTTAAATGTTCCTTTTGTTTTAAAGAACACTCAACCTATAATTTAACAAAGAAGAGATACATGTAGTCCAATCCAAGACAAATATAGGAAATATACCCAGGCAATCAATAACAAATTAAAAATTAATTAATTAATTAATATCAATAAATATGATATAAATGATGTTCATGCAATATTATCAAAAATTATTCAAATACATGCATTGTTTTTACATTTTATAAAGTATGTTGTCCATTCCTTGCGAATTATTGTAATCTTCTCCAATTTCAATGGTGTTCCATCACTAAACCACTACAACATATAATAAACACAAGTGAATCACATTAAATAATAATGAAAGTGTAATAAATAAAAACATCAAAGTAAAGTAGTATATTATTAAACACAAGCTAATGACATTTTATATTTAAAAAAGTCTAATTATTGAAATTTGTTAAAGTAAACTAGTATATCGTGTTCCATTCATTTTTTAAACCCCCTATGACTATGGTCCAATCTAGTGCATGACATAATAGCCACACTCATAGCCTCCGCTTGAATATGACTTTAAATTCAATATGAAATATAGTTAAATCTTATAATTATAGTTACAAAATGTCATCATTCAGATTAAAGCATTGGTTAAATGACATACATTTATTTCAATCTAGTGAGGTGCAAGTAAAGGTTTACTTATGAGGGATTACCATGGAATCTCTTCAATTCCTTCATAGCACTGATTAGAAAACATGCATGTATATTGTAAGATCAAAAGATTCATGTGTATCCATACTAAGAATTAGAATTAATAGTGTAAAAGAGTTAGAAATTCAAACTTGTTAACTGTAATTCTAATGTGAACATCAAGCTTCTTACACAAGGAACAAAATATACAATAACATCGTTCCTAGGATAGCTAAGAAGGAGTTGCCAATGACCCCTACATTGGAGAATAATAATGAGTGATAATACAAATATTATTTAAATGCATTAGTTAATGCAATTTCATAAAACACGATTTTGTAATAGTGTCATGAAAAAACATAAAAAATTAGAACACATCTGCTAGAATTATGTTAATGCACTCCACTAATAATATGCAATATGAATAAGATGCATAATTGAATAAAAAGGGGGAAACAAGAATAGCCAATTAACTTAGCCAAAGAAAGCCGTCAATAACTAGAACTAAATAATTTCTCTACATATCAGTCAAAGAAAGCCATTACGAAAGTCTGCTAATGCTAAAGACCAAAGAGAATGAAAACATTTCTGCCTATGATAAATATCTCAGCAAATTGAGTAAGCAAAAACCTGCCTTTGATAAATCTTGATAGCATGAGCTCAGGTTAATGATATGTCTACTCATTTGATAATATGCTTCTTACGTTGTTGCTTATTCTGCTTATGCTTAACAAAAAAGTTCATGTAGCACTTCCACAGTTCCTATATTAATAACTATTACACTATTATAATTCAAAAGAAAGTAAATTCTGTCAATAAAATTTTCTACCAAAATAATAAAATATTCATTCTTTTTTACTTCTATTTACTAAGAATGATTGAATTTTTAATAACTATTACACTATTATTAAACTAACTTCTTTTCTATAATATGCACATGTTTTCATCTATCAGAAATAAAAAAAAAATACTAGCTAGATTATAATTCAGGTAAAATTATAAAACTATTAGATTTATAAAAAGAAAAATCATAAACCCTCAAGTACTAACATTTTAATCCTTATAATAATTGTATATCTGATAGTTAATAGTTGACACTGATCATTTAATAATGATCAAAATATGATAAAGGGTGTTAGTTAGGAGCAGTCATTGGTTGAGAGAATACAAATGGAGTAGCCTTTCAATAATCTCAAAGAGAACTTCTAGAAGTTTGATTAGATGGAGTCAATTGCAACGAGTAGGAACTAAATTGCATCCAACTATAATGTTGTAACTCTAATGTAGATGATGAACTATGCTCAATGAATGATGAGGGGAACCAAGTACTATCCAGAGGAGGATGACTATAGTGAACAAGAATGAAATCTCAATGATTTCTGGACTTGACTGTTTAGGCTGTCGTATATTAGACTTAAGTTTAGTTTTGCTTACCATCCCTATTTTGACAGTTAAACTACTTGTTAATCAGTGCTTAGAGACTTACTTGAGATAAGTTGTGGACTAAATGGTAGAGTTTGGCAAAATTTTGGTATGATACCAATTCCAGAAGTGCTACCAGACTGATCCCATCAGTCTTTATGCATCCAAGGCCCTCTACTTTTACTTATATGTACTATAGTTCGCTCCAAAGTTTATGAAGTCTACAGATTGACTGCTGAAAGAGATGAATTGTTGGAAGAGGTTCTAGCTAATTTGCTTAAGGCTTAGAGTAGTATGAAAGTTCAAGCTAAAAATCATAGAATGGAGGACCAATTCCTAGAGCTGGGTTTTTCTAAATTTTCAATCCTACAGACTCATGCTACAAGTCAAATAGCAAATGAGAAGTTAATCTTAAGATTATGTATCATTTTGTTTTTTCAAAAGTTTTGGCCAAGTTGCTTAATCAAGTGTTTCATGTTTCCTTGTTAAAGCAGGCAATTTCTTTGCACACACATGTTCCCATGCATTATCCCGTTATAGGTTCAGCCAGCACGAGTTTCAAATGTTAGAGATTGGTCTTTGTGATGCCAAGGTACTGATGAGTGGCAGAATCCCCCGAATTATGAGAATTAGCACCAAATATATAGGAAAATGTTCCAGATTTTAATTGAGGACAAGGTGAAACTTTTTTGGGCTTGGGAGGTGTTATTGTTAGTAGACCTCCAATTAAAAGGTCTGTATTAGAAATAAGAATACAATAGTAGAAGGTTAGGGCTCTGGTATGTTACTAACAATGCTAATTGTATGTCATGACAGTTAATAGTTGACACTTCTAAGTTATAACAGATGCAGGGAGTTAGTTAGGAGCTGGTGATTGATTGAGATAAGGTAAAGGAAGGGTCCATGACTCGTGAATATCTTATTAAAGTAAGAGCTATCATATTTTTTTCTAACATTGTTCTTCAGTCTTTGATCTCGATCCATTGATATAAATCCAAAGATAGAGGAGTTCTATCAATAAACACTATTTTTTATCCAAATTTTGATCCATTAGAATTGTACTAGATTACTAGATTCTGCGATGGAATACAACCTACCATGGGTGACAGACCATTACAGTAATATTTTCCCTAGTGAACAAATTCTTTTATGATATATTAAAGGCAATGAATGGGCCTTACACGACTAGAAAAACAACATTCAACATCAGTTTTTTTTTTTTTTTACATTACACATCGATTTTGAACTGATGTTGAATCAGACGACGTTGAAAATGTGGAAGTTAACATCGATTTTCAAAACCGATGTTAACAAAAAGAATATAACATTGATTTTTAGTAAAAGCCGATGTCGCTATCTAATAAATAAAACGTAAAAAATGTAAAAGCTGGAACTTCAACATGGGTTTTCATAAGAAAACTGATGTTAACTTACACTACAATATCGATTTTTAGTGAAAACCAATCTTGCTGTCATGTAACAACATTAGTTTTCTTTAGAAAAACGATGTTGTTACATGACCACAACATTGGTTTTCACTAAAAACCGATGTTGTAGTGTAAGTTAACGTCGGTTTTCTTTAGAAAACCCAAGTTGTAGTGTAAGTTAACATCGGTTTTCTTTAGAAAACCCATGTTGCAATGTAAGTTAACATCTGTTTATGTTATTCTTCTTGTATCCAAATATTATCACACTTCCATAATTCAATCATAAATATAAACTCAAGACATAATTTTGAGGATGTTACAGAAGGGACCAATGTGGATCCGCTAAAGTACTCAAAACTGATAGGTAGTCTCATGCATGCTACGAGTTGCACTAGACCTGACATAGCCTTTGCAGTTGGCATGTTGAGTCATTTCACTAGTAATCATAGTAAAGAGCATTGGGATGCCCTTAGTAGGCTGATGAGATACCTTAAAGGTGCTAAAGATTATGCTCTATGTTATTCTAGTTATCCTCCAACTATGGATGGATATTCTGATGCCTCATGGTGTTCAGAAATTGGAAATAGTAAATCCACCAGTGGATATGTATTCACCCTGGGTGGAGCTGCTGTTACTTGGAAATCCAAAAGATGGACTTGTATTGCATTATCATCAATGGAATCAGAACTTTTTGCTTTAGCCTCAGCTGGTGAAGAGGCAGAGTGGATAAAGAATCTGATTATGGATATTCCTTTGACTCAACTAAAGATTAATTCTATAAGTTTATTTTGTGATAAGCAAGCAACAGTCCAAGTCGTAAAGAATACTCTCTTTAATTCAAAGAGAAGACATGTGAGACTGAGACATGCGTTGTTGAATTATCTGAGAGAACAAGGAGTTATCACTTTGGTCGATGTGTGATCGAAGGATAACATGGTTGATGCTCTCACAAAAGGTTTGCCTAAAGATCGATTATTCAAAACAGTGGGGGAAATGGGGTTAAAGACTATGTAGACAAGTCTTAATTATCATTTACTTACCTTTAACTATGTGTTTTGAATTATCGAATCTTCCTTTACTGGCCAAATGATAAGCATAATTTATATGTTTCATCGATGATCATGGTTGCTAACTACTTTTGAAAAGGGTGAGTTATCTCATTCAAAACTTGATGAGATAATTTTAATCCAATTCAAAAGTTCTATCTTGGAAGCTTATGTCATTCCAAACTAGATGATACAATCCTACCAGGTTAGCTTATCCTTTTGGTTAAATGATCTCATTGCAAACTTGATGCTAGATTATTTGACTTTAAGGAATTAGTAACTATGACATTCCAAATTGAAACATAGAAATAGTTGATGATATAAGAAGCCTATTGGTCTTGTTCTCAATTGAAACTTGACATTACAATACTAGGTTATTGTAAGCGATGTGACTATTAGTCTTATACTGTGAAATGAGACAATCGTTACTCTCTTACAAATAAACTTAGGTTAATGGCTCTTTATAACTTAAACTATTTAGGCCTTATTCATAATTTATGAAACTGGCTTGATGCTTATGAGCATGATATTATGATGCTTTATGACATTGATATATATGTTCTTCTCTACCTGATGATATGATTATAAGTTCTTTTAGTAGAACTAGACATTTTTAGTAGTTTATTCAAATGATTGAATTCATGATAATATGAAATTCATATTTCACATTCTACGTGGGATGGTAGAGTTAGAGGAGAGCTTAAGAAGTTTGATCCTTAGGACGACAACCAACTTGATATATGAATGTATCATTTAGAGTAGTACGGAACTTGAGAGTTCACTTGCTATTGCCCATTATGTTGGAGTCCATTTACTTGAGACTTACATTTTGTTATTACTATTTTGTGAACATGATGAGTATTATGCTTTTTTCTTATATTTGTAAGGCCTTGGACTATTTTGACTGGCCTACTTATACTTGATTGTTATGCATATGTTGGTTGTGAACTGATTTTGAGATTGATTTTTAGATGTTAGGATTTTGATGAGTTTAGATTTAATCTAAAACTCTTGGTGTTTATATTGTTATATTGATCTCAGAACAAATTCATGAAAATGATGATTCTTAGTTTGATGATTCTTAGTTTGATTGCAAATGTTGTTTGGGTTTAATATTTTATTATTAAAACTCTTTGACTGATCCAAGTTGATTGTCTTGGACTGGATGAGATGATTTATGTTTGTTTGAACATTAAACTAACTACCTTATTGGATTGTGTTGTATGGTGAACATGGGAGGAGATTGTTGAATATATTTAATATATATTAAATATTAATATGTTCACATACAAGCCCAATACGTTATTGTATGGTTATATGGGCCCATATGGGCTAGAGCCCAATAGCTTGCTATATTACTAGGGTTTTCCCTAAGCTGGAGGTAACACTATTGAGTTCCAATCTAATGCCTCTTGGTGTAATACTTCAAGCACCCAACACTAAACTCTTTTCTCTCTCAAACCCCTTACCTCCAACATCAACTACAAAAGAGATACAGAAATAGAGTTCTAGAACTGAAATAAACAAAAAACATATGCATACCTTCACCACAACCGAGCTTGACACTCTTGAAACCGTTTGATGGAGTTCCAGAAACGCAAACCATGAAGAAACAAAAAAAAATCACCATTGACATGAATATACAAAGAAAAACCTTGCAGAACATAGAGTAAGGGAAAACTAATGCACCACACAAACAGTGAGGAAGAGTGAAGCGACAGCGAGGGCACCCGAAGATGGTGAGGGCTCGCAACATTGATGGGGAGGGCTCACAATGTCGAAAGCTAGGGCACATGATAGAGAGGTGGTGCAATGGCGAAAATGAGGGCACGTGAAGGAGAGCCAGGCAATGGTGAGCACGAGAACGAGAGAGGTTGAAATTGATGAGAACAAGTACGAGAGTGAGGAAGATGAGTGCTCGGTCTTAGGTGGAAAAACAAATCCAACCACGAGGTTTTAAAGAAAAACCGTCATTGAACTTGTAAAACATGACAGTTTTTAAAGAACTTACGTAATCAATTTGACTTATTTACAAAATTGCCACCATGTTTTCGTTTATGACGGTTTTTAGGGATCGTCATCATTGGAACGTTGTTAAAGACACTTTTTGTAGTAGTGACTTAAGGCAGCACAAGACCAATTACCACTTAGAATTGTCTCCAGTACCTTTCCAAATTAAATGAAAAATGTAACGACCTAAATATTTACTTATTTTTATTCTTACTTAAGGATAAATTTCTAAGAGACGTATAATAGTAACGTTTTTTAAAATGTAAAATCTGCAAAAGATTTGTTACTTATATACATAGCCAATGTCTCTGATACAAAATTTTATATAATCAAGTACACTACTTTCTCAAATATCCAGCTTGTTATATAACTTCTTTTATATTTCTTCACTACTCCAAGGCTTCATGAAACCTGTCCATCATTGCCATATAAAAAAAAACATGAAACAAATCGGGTGAGAAATAAATTTCTCAGTAGGCAAAGCTAAATCCCGAACTTATTAGTAGGTTAGTAAAATCATTCAAATAATCAAACACATCCACAAGAAATATGCAACTATATGAATGCATGAGATGAACTATCCCAGGGCAAATGGCCTCCACATATCGTATTGTATGTGGCCATACTGAGTGTGGACGCTGCTATAGTCTTACGCAAACATGCATGAATTTTGCCATATATCCTTGTACCTGGGTACTACATATCATACTGTATGTAGTATCAAATTCTGTTTCCCCAAAGCCTCGTACTGGACTTGGAACATGGAAACATGAATCCACCTATCTTAATCACATCAACATCCATACATAAAAATCAAATCCATAAGCAAAATACATATTATCTTATGGAAAATATTTTTATTATATCATCATATATATCATAAGTATGGTTACACCACCATACCTTATCCAATAAGCTTATAAGTATGGTTAAACCACCATATTCTATTCAAGCAAAATCATTACCAACTTAGGCATGACCAAAGAATATCCTCACAGAAAATTATGTTAGTGTTCTAACTAATAATCCATAATATGTCTTTCAAATAATTTCTAATCCCT
>PYAF01004104.1:184014-212444 GCA_007407185.1 Glycine tomentella | reverse complement strand
ATCTAAAGAAAATGTTGAATATTAGAATTCTAGATGTTCCTAAGAATTTATCCCAATGATAGTTTAAATTAATCCCAAGCAGTCTTATACAGGGCAATACATAAACCTTTCATTCTAGACTACATCTTTATCTTATTTTTGATTGGTCTATACTTCTTCTGACCATCAAAATTACTAAACCATTTTATTAAATAGGTTTGTTCATCCTATAATTAAGAGAAAATTCTATAGATTTTATGTACCATTTTTCCATATTTTTCTGATGCTTGAGTTTTCTTGAATACAACCTCAAAGTTGTCATCTTCCAAAATTTGTAGAAATTTTATTCTAGAGTTTTGTGTCACAAAATATGTTGATACTTAGTCATCTAAGTGTATTTTATAATTTCATCAAGTTTCTACAAAATTTCTAAATTTATTTGAGCATTTTTGGCCTAGGGGCATTTTGGTAATTATGCCATTCAACCTAGGGATATTTTGGTTATTTTCAAAAATGTCTAAGGGCATTTTTGAAATTTTCGTCTTAAGGGTTTTCTAGTAATTTCTACATTATGGAAATAGCGATATAGTTATTTTTCTCTAAACATACTTGTATCCAATTATCATCACATTTTTATAATTTTGGGGATGTTACAAAAAATGTAGTACATATAGCCAAATCCTTACCTGAACACCGTCCCAAAGCTTTTTAACCTTGCTAAAAGGCATACGAACCTCTACAATTGTTCAACACAAAAGTTAGATGACAAAGACTCAAGACAACATCCATCCCAGCTAAGGTACCTATATTTGTAAGAGATTGACTCAACACCATTAGGAAAGTACACATTAAATCCTTCATTACTTCCCTTTCTATATATTTTAAGAAATCTCATGTCGATCATCTTTGCTAGGGAATCAAAACTCAAACACTGATCCCCACTTAATATATCCAAATAAAAAATTATGCCTTCAACATCATGAGTTCCCTAACAAATGAAATTTAGAATAATAATTAGCAAGCTATCATACTAGCTACATTAAAAAAAGACGAATATATTATAAAAAGGAAATAATTGAACTACCATTTCCCTTATTATTTTTCAATACTTCATTCACTTCTTTAGGTTTCCATTATCGAGTTCATTTTCCAGGGTCTTTGATGGATTCTTGACAAACAATATCTTGACCCATTTGCTGTATCAAGTCATGTATATTTCTTCTATTGCAATATGAAATTTTATGAGAGCTTTATCCAAAGGGAATTCTATCCAAGATGTTGCAAATAAATTTGAAGCATCTAGTAGACTTGTTAGAGAGTCTCTATTTTCTCCTTTGGAGAAGCATGCAATGTCTAAAAAAATGTCTTTTTCAAATGGATCTATGTCGTTATAACTTAATTTTAATATGTTATGAACTTTCATATTTTGAGATAGGTGGAGCTTTCTCAATTCACTTTCCCATGCTTCTTTACTCCTTCGATGAAGACTAGCACCAAGAACTTTTAAAGCCAAAGGATTACCTTTGCAGTAGGAAGATGCACTTCTTGATAGATCTTCATATCCATGTTTAGGTTGTTCTTCTTCAAAAATGGTCAAACAAAAAAGCTAAAGGAGTGTTGAAAACATAATTCCTTGATTGTATATTCTTGATCAACTTGGTTAAATATTTGCTTTTCTCTAGTTATAACAATGACTCGACATCCTCACCCTAACAAATGAAAACCTTCAATTAGATATTCTGGTTGCTATGAGGTATCCACATCATCCAACACAATGAAAACCTTTTTGTGTCCAAGCCTATGCATGACAAAATGGGGTATTGAAAAGGGTCCACCGAAAAAATGATTTTCATTCTCTAACAACTTAAAAAAATTATTATGTAAAGCTTCAAGTCCATCCTTGTTTGATCTTTCCCTTGTATTTTTGAGGAAGCAACAACCTTCAAACTTGTGAAACAGTTTGGAATATAAACCAGTAGCAAGGGTGTTCTTTTATATGCCTCACATGGCCCATATTCCAAGGGTTCTAACTTCACTTGACCCAATATTTAGTAATGATTCAATCTACTCATAATTGTCCTTAATACCAACCAGTTCTTTAGGCTGGTTTGGGTATCTAAGAATCAGTTTTTGCATAACGTCTCCAACAATGTCCTTAAGGATTTTAGATATAATCCTAGCATATGATTAGGGAAACAAAGAAATAAATGACATGTTATAAGTCTAACAAATTCACAATAAAAAAAAATAAATATACAAATGATTACACATAATCTAGGAACAATATTGTAGTGTAGTAGAGAAAAAACATATATGTTATGAAATTCCAGTGACTTATAGAAGATAATATATGCCTCTGTTTATTTTCCAAAAAAAAATCCTATGTTTCTTCTATGCAAGGAACTACTTAATAAAACTACCATGAAAGTAGTTATTATACTACAAAAAGTATGCTCAAATGCATGTAAACATTAGCAAGTAAACATACAGGGACAATTAATGGATAAAGATACAAATTTTAAGAGAAGTTAAGGTGTAGTATTCTTTTGTTATTAAGAGAAAAAAAAATGAAATCTTTTTTCAGAAGTATACTTATAGAAGATGAGTAATCTATAATAGATTATAGTTCCTTATTTGTACAAGTTATTTTAATGTGTATAATATACTATTAGAATTATAACAGTGTTTCATTGTAATGTTGTGTTGTACCACATACATAAAACCTTTATTTATAATATATAATGATACATAATTAAGGAAACCTAATAATGAATAATAATGAGAGAAATCCCTAATTTTAGCTACACAATCAAATCATATCAAAACGTATATTTGACACTCCCCCTTAAGTTGGAGCATAGATTTTGTGAGCATGCCTTCCAGTTGGTGTTTGGAGCTAACAAAATCAGTGGTGATTTCTCTTGAAAGTACCTTCTCTTGCACAAATTGACAATCAATCTCTAGTTGTTTAGTCCACTCATGAAAGATCAGCTTTGAAGCAATGTGGAGAACAACTTTATTGTCACATATTAGTCTAGTATCCTGAACGTCTCCAAATTTTATTTGTTGGAGAAGTTGCCTAAGCCATGTGATCTCGCATGCCATGGCAAGATACACAGCTTTAGCACTAGATCTCGCAATTATTTTATGCTTCTTGCTCCTCCATGAGATCAAGTTCCCTCCAATAAGGACATAATATGCAGAAGTGGACCTCCTGTCTGATGGTGATCCTATTTAATCAGCATCAAAGTAATAAACAATTTTGGCATTTCTTTTGTCTTCATACAACAATCCATGACTTGATGCATCAAAGTATGCGCATTGCATCATTCCAATGACTATTAGTTGGGGCTTTTAGAAACTGACTAAGCACACTGGCTGCAAAAGTGATGTATGATCTAGTGATAGTGAGGTAATTAAGTCTGCCCACTAGATGTTGATATCTTCTTGGGTCTTCCAATGGCTCCCCCTGACCCAAGGGAAGTTTCACATTAGGATCCATAGGTGTATCATTAGGACGACAATTTAACATACTGGTCTCGGTTAAGATATATAGAGCATACTTCTGTTGGGAAATGATAATGCCTAAAGAGGATTGAACAACTTTAATCCCTAAGAAGTATTTGAGTGGACCTGTATCTTTAGGCTGAAATTGACTACGGGGTTAAGGCAAAGAATACCCTTAGAATCATCTCCAGTATTCACAATGTCATCAACATAGACAACAAGGTAGATGCTAGGGCCAAATGGTGAACGGATGAAAAACACTGAGTGATCAACCAAATTGAAGCAAGGCAAAGCTAAAACAACAAAACCATGCACAAGGAGATTGCTTCAAACCATAGAGAGAACGATGAAGGCGACAGACAAACTGGGAGTCACCATAAACTATAAAACCTGGAGGCTGGTCCATATAAACTTCTTCTTGCAACTCAGCATGCAAGAAGGAATTTTTGGTGTCCAACTAGTGAAGTGGCCAATGCCAAATGGCGGCTATGGTAAGAAAGAGACGAATAGAAGCAATTTTGGCCACAGGGGAAAAGGTGTCCTCGTAGTCAAGACCAAAAACTTGAGTCTATCCTTTGGCCACCAAGTGAGCCTTATGGCGATCAATACTACCATCTAGATCGACCTTTACTGTACAAACCCAATGAAACTGGAAAGTGGTCTTGCTAGTAGGTAAAGCGACAAGCTCCCAGGTGTCGTTGGTGTCTAAAGCAGCCATTTCCTCCAACATTGCCTATTCCCATTGTGATGACAAATAAAGGGTTAGGGTTGCGAGAAAATCAAATACCTTTTCTGAAAGCAATTGGAAAGTCCGATATAGGCGACGCTAATGGAGGGGTGGTTGGAGCAAGAGATGATGCTAGAGGATCATTAAGTGGCACATCTGTGATAGACAATTAGTGAAGGTGGAGTAGGGCCAATAATTGGGGTTGACACAATAGGTAGAATATCAGGGTGAACCTTGTAGTGGAATATCTGAAATGGTGGAATTGGAGAAAAAGGGGATATTCTCAAATAAGGTAACATCAACAAAGACATTATGCCATTGAAGTTGAGGACAAAAACAACAATAACCTTTTTGAAGACAAGTGTAGCCAAGGAAAAGACATTTTAGGGACATGGCAGAAAGCTTATCTTTACCTGGTGTAAGGTCATTGACACAAAAAGTTCAACAAAAGATATAGAGAGGGATAGTGTATAAAGGATGTTTCGGGTGTAGGATGAAGTAAGGGGCTTGATTGCAAAGAATAGATGAAGGCATGTGGTTTATCAGGTAATAGGTTGTAAGAAGTGAATCACCTTAAAAGAAATGTGGGAAATTATAGTGAGACACAAACCCTAAAAGGGACATTATATTTGTTGTTCATAATCACATAATGAAAAACCAAGTGTGTTGAGACTAGGGATGGAAATAGGCCAGGCCGCCTATCAGGGGCCTTTGACCTAGCCTGTTTAAGGCTTGGCCTGGCTTGTTTATTATAAAGGTTAGGCTTAGGCTTTTTGAAAAGCCTATTTAAATAAAAAGACCGGGCTCAAGCTTTAAAAAAAGCCTGTTAGGCCTATCAGGCTGGCCTATATATATGTGTGTGTATATATATATATATATGTATATATATATATATAGACAGATAGATAGATAGATATTAAAATTAAAAAGATATAAATCAATCTTTTAAAAAAAGAAATAAAATAAGATAAGATACCTAATCTCATATTAGAGTGCTCTAATCAATTTTAATTTTTTTTCACGCACAAATTAAAAGGGAAGTATGTCAATATTTGTCTTTCTTTATATTAAATTTTAAAAAATATTATGTGAATTCTCAAAGTTTCACTAATATATAATATTTATTATAAAATAGGCTTTTTAATAGGCTCGTAGGCCAAGCCAGGCTTTTAAATAGGTCAGGCCAAGCCTAAAAAAAAGCCTATAACATGTAAATAGGCTAGGCCAGGCTTGATGTTTTTAAATAAGGCCAAGGCCAGGCCTAACCAAGCCTGGCCTGGCCTGGCCTAACCAAGCCTGGCCTGGCCTGGCCTGTTTCCACCCCTAGTTGAGACCTAGGTTTGAGGAGAATTTTTCCAAACCACCATAAAGGACAGTTTAATATATCATCTCTTATGGATTTCTCATCATGTCATTTATTCAATTATGTTATAATTAAAAATATTTTTTTAACTACACACAATTGGACACATTCATGGACAAAGAAACTTCATCGCCATGCAGCAGATGCCTTGCAGAACCATACACAAAAGAAGGAAGCAACTATATATATATATATATATATATATAACTATTCATTTCTTTATATAATTTGATATTGTAGTTTTATCATCCTTTCAATCAAATTTAGAATCAAAATTGGCCAACTCAATTTTAAAATAATACAATATCTTTCTCATTTTTTCTTTCAAAAAATTTATTCACTCTCAATTTTATTTACCTGTCTCAGGAGTCCCACCGAGCTAAATTGGCTACTTCAGTGAGAGCACCTTTCTATTTGTTGCAGTTGAGTTCTCCCTCATGTTTTGCAAAGTCTTACTCAAAGCTCCCAGTCTGCTTTCTAACTTGGGCTAGATCTATGTTGTAAAATACAAGTATCACTTCTTATACTTGGTTTTTCTTGCATTCTAGAATCTTGTTGAGTTCTTCCAAACACCACTTTGAGGAAGCATAGTTCTCCTAGAGGATAATAACAAATACAAGAGAATCCTCGATGGCTTTCATGAGTACTTGCAAGATTTCATCTCCCCTTTTAAGCTGATAATCTATATAGGTATCAACTTTCTTTTGCATCAAAGCTTCACAAAGATGACTTATGAAGTTTGTGTAGGTGTCCTCACCTCGAAAGCTTAGAAAAATGCATATTTTTTAAGATACGACAGAAGAAGAGTTAGAGGTAGAAGCAAAAGCACTGATCATTTGTTGCTCAACCATTATGAATTTCAAGTGCTGCTGCGCTTGCGATGGTTAATAACACTGCACTTGAAATACATAAAAATACATTTATGGTTAAATGTGTTCTTCACTTGTCCTAAATTTATAAATCTATCTTAACATGAGATCTGACAGTTCAAACTTTAAAGTTCATAGTCTTGATCACTTACGGAAGAACAATTAGACAAATGTTTGGCAAACTGCTTGAGTGACTTTGAGGTGTTTTGCAAAATTTCTTTTGCGTTGATTAGTGACTTGCTTTTGACTTGGGAAAGCTGATACTCCATTCAAACATATCAAATGCTAAGTAAATGGTGTGATATAAAAAAGATATATATAACATGAATAATGAATCAAAACTTCGATTACACTATTGCGGTGCAGATCAAAACCTAAAGTCCTAAACTTCAAATTCAATTCAATATTTCATTGAGATATTAACATTCATATGACAATCTTATATCTAACATTGATTGAAAAGTATGCAGTATGTTCAAGATAATGCAATTGTTCAATGGATAGATTATTTAGAAAATAACTTAACTTTAAAAAGGTTAAAGTATTGATTAATAGGGAGATTGACTGTTGAATCTTTTATGTTTCATCTGTATACCAGAAAACAAAGAGTACTGCTAAACAGAGGAAAGTTAGGAAGCACATAGAATTCGTCTAATTTGTAATAATAAAGCTTATATTGATTGGCCTGTAAATAAAATCTGTAATATGTGTTATAAGTTATAACCAATGTGTGCTTGCTTTCCAGCAAACCAAATGATTTGAACCCTTTTCGAGAAAGGGGAAGCTCCATAGAAAGAACAATAGAGAAGGGAAAATAGACTTAATTCTCATTGATACCTTTCAACAATAGACTTAATTATCATTAATATCCTTCAACATGAATACACCTGAGTATCAGACAGATTCTAGGGTGCGAAAGTAAAAGATTTTTTGCACCCTACGAAAATAAATTTAAACCGTTCAATTTTTGGATGTCTGATCTGATGGCTAAGACTTCTTTTCCTTTTCTTTACAGCTTTCCCGAATTACCCTTTTCTTTCCCCCTTCCTCTCTCTTTCTTCTCCTTTACTCTTCTTCTCTGTAGCACCGCACCTCCCACCCCATCCTCACACCACACCTCCCACCCCACAGCACGGATCCTCAACCAAGTGTGTGTGGCGGAACCGTGAGAGCATCTTGATCTTCGTCTGGAACTCGTGCACGCCCTAGTCCGAACCAAGTGTGAGGCACTTGATGGCCACGAGTTTGTGATACGTGTGGATGTGGCCTTTGAACACGTCCCTGAAGCCTCCTTTACCCACGATTAAACCCTCATCGAAGTTGTTGGTGGCGGCTTTTCTACCCTGTTTAGCATCCTATTTAGTTCTTCATCTGATCTATTACTGCATGGACCATTATATATTTTCAATGACTCCAATCTAATAAAGCATTGAAGTACAGTGCGATAGTGGGAGGTGCAGTGTTGTAGGGAAGAAAGATAGGGAAAGAAAAGGGTAAGTTAGGAAAGTTGTGAAAAAAAAGAAAAAAAATCTTAGCCATCATATCAAACCTAAAAAAAATCTAACGGTTCATTTTTATTTTCGCATCATACGAAACATCTTGAACTTTCGTATGCTAGACCCCGTCTGAGTATAAAGACAAACATCCAAAATGTCTTCTAATAGAATTATAACAAACTACTTCTAGAGCTCTCAACTAATATCTAGTTTTTTAAACAACATTACTTATAATGAATATTATCACTCCAATTACTAGGCCTCACACTAACCCTCTTGGGTCTCACATTAACAACTTGTCGGGCTTCCTCAATATGGATTATGCATTAATAGACCCGCTTGGGTCTGATCCATATCACAAAACAAGGTTGAAGTCCATCATGTATGGTTCAACTTCTATTAATAATAGTAGGCATTGTTAGAACATTAAAACTCAACCTTAAACAACATAGGCCTTAAGAAAAACATCAACGTCAAATGGAAAAGATGTTAGATCTACAAAGCACATGTTCACCACAAAATAAATAGTCATACAGATGGAAACAATTAGAAATTAAACAAACATCAATTAAAATTCACAAACCTAATAACTTAAAGTTGATCTACATAGATTGAAAGAGAAATTTAGATGTTGATGCCCTCAGAACTATTTTTAGCTTAACAAAAGAATATTAATGAATGTCTTTATACACTTTAGTGAAAAGATCAATTTTTCTATCTAAATATTTAAATAAAATAAAATAAAATTTATTTTTCATCATATACTAGCAGAAACAAGTCATATACGTTTTGAAGTCTATAATATTATCAAGCAACATTTTCATTCTTAACCATAATCATTATTTAATCATGGGAAAGATGGGAAACATTAAATAATCAAATTAGCCATATCATTTCATATTTTAATATTTCTATTTGTAGGTAAAATTGAAAATAGGAAAAAAGAGCTTACCAAAGACCTAATCCAACTTCTTGCAACAAAAGAGAATACACAAATTCTTTAGTTCAACACAGAGCTTCTGGGGTGCAACAGAGAATAGGTAGTAAACAATGGTTGAGTGCATTTAAATAAATAAGAATTAGATAAGAGATCGATGTAAATATACTATTCAAGTCAAGCAAGTAATCAACAGAGAAGTTTCATTTGCTATGATGCAAAGTCTTCCTACTAGTCTCACATATTCTGAGCAACACGTTCATGTCTCTTCACTCTTTTGATAGTGAAGAATTGATGTGTGGAATTGGATGAATCCAAGGGTTCAACATTGTTTGTATGTGGTTTCTTAGCAGGTTTATATTTCTCATAAGTTTCATTTGCAATATTGATGGAGAGTCTTCACGTGCTTTCTTATATAGTTGGTTAGAAAAAATAAGCTTCTATGTAGGGTCCTAAAGGATGAAGCATGTTAGCACAAAAGATGAACAGAAAATCAAGACTATCTATACAAAAAGTGAAAACATATTTCAGTAAGAATAGAGCTGAAATTACTAAATGTCTAAGCACAATTCCCTAGCAACGGCGCCATAAAATTTAATGGAGGTTTGGCAAGCGTACCAAGTTTTCGTAGTAGATAATGGTAAGTGGGTTGTCTATCCACAAGGATTGGTAGATATTATGATAATTTCTACTATTCTAATGAAAACTCCTAAACAAACTAATTAAAAATGTACAAAAGTTCATTTTGCAAATTATCATAAAGGAAACTATTAATAGCAATATTCAAGAACAAGTAAACAAAATGAACAAGTTGCACAAGTGAGAAATTCAATGGAAGGAAGCATTGGGGATCATATTTCACCTATTTAACAATCCTGCAATCTTTAGATTACACATGCATGATTCCTATATATTCAATGTTATTGGATTCATTGGTTCATTTTATGTTAATTCCTTAACTATGAAAATTCTAAGGATTTCAAGTTCAATAACCAATTCCTTGATCATCAACTCAAAACCTCTGCATTAAAATTAAAAATCTTAACAGCCAACAATTATAACTCCATTCCTAGCAATTATAATCATTGGGCGACTTGATTTAGATCCACATTTGGATAATACTTCCCAGTTAGAATCTAAACCTTGAATGAAATGAGTGATCACTTCATCTCAAGCATTAAATTCAAAATCCAATCACTAACACTAAATAATAGTAAATCATATATATATATATATATATATATATATATATATATCAAAAAGATTACAAAAGAGTTTGACAGGTTACATTTAATCCCAATAGCAAGAGGAATAGTTACTCATGGTGGTGAGAGTGATCCTATACAATGAATGAATGAATGAGAGAAAGGCTTGCAAAATGATCGTTCGTCCTTAGATTCTCGATCCTTGCACTTTCTCCTGTGAAGCTCTCTGTTTCTTAAGCTCTATTTTTTTCTACTATGTGCTCTCCCTCATTTCTTTCTCTCTCCTTTTTCTATTTATATCAAGTAAAGGAGGTGCAGAAATGAGGAGATCCACTCACTGGAATGAAATCCACTCAGCGGAACAACAATCTTCAGTATGAAGGAAACTCATTTCATTGAGCTAAATTATATTTAGCTCGACGGATTCATTTATTTTAACTTCCTCTCATTCTGCCTCCAATTTGCTTAGCTAAATTATATCCGCTCAGCGAATTCAAGCTGGATGAGTTCCCCTATTTTTTTTTTGGGCTTGTTCCACTGAGCTAAATATGATTAGCTCAACATATTTCTACCAAACATAGAATTTCTATCTTTCTACATCCTAAAATAGAGATTTCTCATTAAAATGCTTGTCAATTCTTCCAAATACAAAAATACCTATCTTTAGGGATTTTTACAAGAACATTCTTTTAAAACTCAAGTAAATAAGTGGGTTGAAAGAAGTACTAACACGTAAAATTGACACTTATCATGTATTCATTAAAACCTGGACTCTTAGCAATTTGAATGGCCTAGTATTGTCAGCACAATGGTATGGGGGAAGCCAAGCTCAACCAAATGTCCATGAAGCCAAATGATTTCAGAGCTAGTTGTAGACATAGCCCGATACTCAGATTCTGTCGAGGACTTGGAGACACCAGATTGCTTTTTACTCTTCCAAGATATCAACGCAGAACGAAGAAACATGCAATATAATTATATACAATGAATATGAAGATTACTAATTCAAATAAACTAATTATATTTGGCATATAATAGGAAACAATGATCATAGGATCCCTTATTGACACTACTCAAGTATAGCTCCCTGCATTTTCGTTTTCTAATTTTTTTACTACTCCTAAATTTTGTGATGATGTTTGATTTATTACTCAAACATCACATTTTACAAACAAGAAACTTCAATGGCTATTATAAAACATGTTTTAGTTATTTATCTTTTAAAAGTTTCATTTTGACCCTTCATGTTTGTAACACGTGAGTCTCTTTCATCCCTTTGTCATTTTAACACTAACCATTATCATTTTAAATTTTAAATTAATTAATTTTCACATAGTGATAGTTAATACTTGTCACAATATTTAAATTAATTATTTTAACATTATAAATACCAAAAATAATTAGTTTACACCTAGTGGTATTTTTTTAACCGCTACTATAATAGTTTTTAAAGTTTCATTATTATTCTCTTTGATTCATCCCCTCCTTTGTTTCCCCTACATATCCCTTCCCATTTCCACCCTCAAAGCATAGTCTCTCTCATCGGAACTTCCTATAGACCGTTTCTCCATTTCATAAATGATAGTAATTTTTGTTAAGTCAAAAGACATTTGTGTCTTAAGGTGAATCAATTTAATTATTTTGATTAAATGTAAATAAATATAAAGGTTTAAAGCTACCTCTTATGCGTTATCAAAGTATGTTTTGAATCATGCGTCTAAGTTTTCATACGAAAGTAAGCTCGAGTCATGATCTTATTCAATATTAAAGATAACATTAAAGACTTCATTTAATATTTTGTAGATAAGTCTTGCAAGAACTGTCACAAGACATTCTCCTAAGATCTGTCGAATCCTATGAACAATAAATGAAGTTCAAGTTCTAATAGTTGCCAAACGACATCAAAAGATTGTAACATCTCAATTTTCCATGTGTTTATGGCAGACAATGTTATTGCTTTGTTGTGTTATTGGATAATGTTTTTTAGACTATTAAAATGGTAGAAAATGAGATATTATCATAGGATACCTTAGCACGGCTATGCTCTTAACTTTTAATGCTAAAGTCTATAAAGAATAAGGATAGTTCCGAGAAAATTCTTTGGTCAAAAAATGGTTAACTCATTAATGGCCTAGATGTAAATAATTGAATTTTAGTCTAGAAATAGAAATTCGAAGCTTGAAGGAAGAAAATTAGTAATTCATGTAAGTAAGGTTAGAAATTAAGTGGGGATAATTAAGGTTGATTAATGGTGATCTAGATTTCATAAAATTAGAAAATAGGTAATTAAGTCATAAAAGTTTAAAGTGGAGGGAATTTTCATAAATAACTACACAGTTAGTTTAAAAATAAAATTTTAGTTTAATTAGTTGGTGACTAATTAAAGTTTCTAATTATATGATGTAGAATAATTAAAATAAGTTAGAGTTGTCATACCCTAAAAGTTACAACTCAAACTAACAAAGAAAACTTTGTGTTGTATCATATGTGCATGTATGAGTTTATTTCAGTAATAATATGTTTTTAATCATAGAATTTTGTGCTATGTGTGTGTATATATTAATGTCATTGGTTTAGTAAAGCTTGGCAGAGAAATAGAATCTTTCTGAGCTAGATTTTCATCTATGAAAGAATTTCACTAAATCGAAGTGTAATTTGCCTCTATGTGAGTGAACTTTGTGCAAGGTCCTCTCTAAGTATACGTATCCAAGAGAGGTTAGCACAATAATCTAGAAAGTTAGCACACTAATCTAGAAGATTAGGATAAGATTGACCAGTTTTAACAAAATAACTTTTATCATTTTTGGTTAAGTCAACTTTAGCAATTTTTGGTTAAAAATTCAAAAGGCAAAATACCCATAAATGGCATGGAGTGGCACATTGAGCATGGCTATCAAATAGTCATTCATGTTCTCAATTAAACTTGTCAACATTAAGCCTAACCAAGTTTCATTTGGACCAAGCCGTAAACCTCATCCGCATGCTTTTTATAAAGACAATTTGGAACCCCTTCTTCTCCATTTGCACGAGCTCAAAATTAGGGAGAGATGAATCCAGTTCTTCTTCTTCTAAGCTTCATACAAGTGTTCTTGAGGCTTCTTCCATCAAAGCTTTGGTAAAAGGCTCTTAATCTTCTTCCTCTTGTTTCCCTACCAATTTCATGCAAGCTCTCATTCATGGTTCCAAAATTCTTTTTTCATTCTTTGAAGCTTGAGACATCTAGATCTGAGTTCTAAGTTCATCTTAGCATTAGCTTCATCAAGGTAAGGGGGGTATTTTCTCTTCTTGAAGCTTGATCTTGATGTCTTTGGAAGCAAAGCCTCATTGAATGTTGTTTTGATGTTACAAATTCGTAGCAACTGCCTTGACTAGATGTATATGATAATTATTTTAAAATTTAAGGTTAAAAATGAGTTCTTTGGTTGTCAAAACTTAGGGTTAGCCTTAAATATCACTTGAATCGAAGTTTTCTAGTAGAAGTTATGAACAAAACAAGTTTAAGGGAAGTTTTTGAAATTAAATCTGTCACGAAAATAAATTGGTTGTTATGGCTGTATGGATTTTTTTTCTTAAAGATTTGACTTCAAAGATAAGTTATTTATGTGTGCAAATATAGGATAGCAAGTAAAATTTATGAAAAACCGATTTTTGAAACACTTAGAAATTTGAAAACAAGTTTAAGAGTGAAACTTTGTGAAACAATTAGATGACTTAATTTGGTAATTTTAAGACTAAAAATGGATTTAGAATGAAGAAAACCCTAGGGAAAGTTTTAGGGAGCCCTAAGAACTGCTTTAGGATCCACTACGAACTTGTAAGCTAAGATAGAGAAAATTACTAAATCCATGAGGATCAACTTGTATTAATTCTCTAATTTGTAATTTGATGTTGTATCTAATGTTTGTGGATTGCAATGTTGAAATTAATTGCAATTTTTCTCTCATGGTCCAAATGTTATGGATATTGTTAATGTGATTGTTAAGATATAAGGTGAATGTTATGTTCAATACTGAGATTGATTGTATGCATGTCTGATGACTATTGTTATGCTTTAAGTGAATATACTGTTTGCTAGTGTGACTGCTAAGATATGAATGAATAATTAAATTTTATTATTGCTTATAAATGTCTAAGACTGAGAAAGTGTGAACTCTGACACTTGTGTCTGTGGCATGTGATTAACATTTCTGCAATATATTGATATTTACTTGTATGTGCATTAGTCTGAGTCGACCCTCGACAAATTTCTTGTTATAAATTTTGGGATGTTGTAAATGTAATCGTTATGCTGCTGAATTTTTGGCAAATTTGTGTGAAAAGTGATTTCTATCACTTTAGGGGCCTAGAATGGTTCCCTGGGAGCAAGAAGTAGGTTTGGTCCTCATCTGTGTGTCTGTGTCTGTGTGTGTGTGTGTTTGTTTTTTGTGATGTACATGGCATGAGGGATACACACACGATGTGGCGAAAATATGCAAGAAGATTGAAGAGTAAGGAACTGTTAGTTATGTCTCATCTATGAGACTATGAGATGACCTGTTTAGTTGTTAGGTTTCATTTGTGAGATGGTGTGGTTATGGTTAGATTTTATCTATGAGATGGTGAGTGTTGCGTACTCAGCAAGTGGACCGATCGTTCCAAGTAATAAAGTGATAAATAGAGTATCATCTCCACGAGGATTGAGGCACTAATTTTATTGTAATTATTATCTTTAAATTGGAAGAAATAATATAATTGAGAAAATATGATTGTGATTTGGATTTATAAATTATAATAAAATTGAATTAAATTTACGAATTGCAAACACGATATTAATTAAAGATTATGCAGGAATGAGGAAGAGTTGTGGTTAAAGCACAATAACCTTTGCTCCCTACTCATGTGATTGAAATGATAATTAATTTCACTTAATATAATTGTTCAAAAGATCTGTCGTACTTAATTAATTAAATTCTGATTCCTCGGTCATTTAACCCTTTAACCTAATCAAGAATTCTAATCCCTTAGTAATCCCTTTTTAGATTAAGCTTTGAGTTGGCAAATTCAGTTCTTTACAATCCTTCATCCATATCCCTAGGTAATGTTGAAATTGTCACTTTATCGCTTTCAGAAACTAAAACCCAATATCCCTATTGTGAATTCTAGCCTTTAGAACCCCTAATAGATTGATCAAGTCTATCAATGGCAATCAGAGTTAAAGAACAAGATAAAGTGAAACAATTATAATAAACTTAATTAATATCAATTCAATCCACACAAGAGTTCACATTGGTTTATGGCTTCACCACAATCAAAGAAGAACTAGCCAGACATGATTATGTCTAGCTTAATACAAGAATAGTAAGATAGATGAGAAAGAATACAAAGAATAATCAAACCCCTCAATCCTGGCCTTCTTCTTGATCTTCCTCCGTTCTTGATCTCCTTCAATGCCTCCTTTTCTTGTTTCTGCCTTTGTGTTCGTCCAAATATGTCCTATTACTTTCCTATTTATAGCCAGGTTTGTAAAACCCTAATATCTTGTATTCTTATGCTATCTTTAAGCTGATTTTGAATTTCCAGTGTCGTCCGCGCGACTGGCGCCAGTCTGGCGCGACTAGCGCCAGCTTCCAGTGAGTGTGGCGCGACCCGCGTAGGAGTGGCGCGGTTAGCGCCAACTTGCAGTGACTTTGACGCGATTGGCGAGGTCCTGACGCTGATGGCGCGAACTTGCAGACACAGTTAGCTCCTTATCTTGCTTCTTTTCTTCCTTTTCTTGGCTTCTAATATCCAAATTGCATAAATTAGTAATAAAATCAATAATAATGCAATTTACATTTATTTTGGCCTTATTTGATATTATATGCTTAATTTCCTAATACTTTTAACCTAAAAACTACTATGTGCTGCAGCATATCAAATAATTCCCAGATTTAGATATTATTGTCCTCAGCAATAAATGAAAACTTTACTGTAAGGGAAATTATATTCAACACTCAAGCATATCATCACATACACAATCTCAGAACTATTTTGTCAAATGTAATTGAATTCCACATGAAATTTTCAAGAATACTTCTCAAGTCTATCAATCATAGAACATAACCTGGATACCTCTCACCAAGAAATATAAATCACTCGTCACTCAAGTGTTTTGGGTGAATATAATCTCTCAATTCTCCAAAGCTTATAATACTACCATAAGCTTGATTATATTCTCAAGTTCCTGAAAATGAGAAACATGAATACATGCACAGTCAATCAAAACGTCTTTAGAAGGTTGTAATGTGGCCTGGCTTAGGATAGGAATAATTTGGATAGTGGTTAATTTGAGATTGAAGTCTATTAGAACTAGTCAAATTCACTTAATCAACCTCCTGCTTTTATTTTCATGCCCACCTTTGTACCTCTGGCTTCCTTTTTTTTTTTTTGAAACATAATGGGAAAATACATTTAAATCCACCAGCTGGTATTTCAAATTCGTTATTTCCCACTGGACTGCTTTCTCAGCTTGGTTTCTATCAGATTTTGTTCTATTGATACTTGAAAACCAATCAAGGTAAGGTCATTTGGCTCTGGCTTAAAAAAGAAAGAACATGCCTTTATCATATCAACCATGCAAATATCATAGAGAAACAAATTAAGTTCTGAAATATTATTCACAATGAAGTCACTCTGAAAAGAATTTATATTGTATAGGCTCAATCCTCACAAGCTATGGTATCAAGCTAATCTTCCATTAATTTCCTATCAAGTATTTTATTCTTTTCACAATGTACTTCAATCACCAAACTAATATAGTTCCAATCATGTCATATGAAATTCTACACTCTACTTGTCTCATACATATTTCTAAAACAATTCTCAATCAATCATCATTCAATCCAATTTCATCACTGCATTGGCAATTCAAAATCTGAAATTTAGCATAACATGCTAACATTTTATTCACCTAATTCTAAAAAGAATATATGAACTAAACAAATCTAGTATTCAAACTAATTCCTAAACTAACTTTCTGATATAATCTAATTATTTTTATTTTTTTATTTTTTTAATTTATTCTAAACTCTGTTAAACATCAATTGTTTCTTCAAGTATGATTCTTCATAAATATCACATATGTGTTCCCCATTCCCAGATTTTAAACATTGTTGTCCACAGCAATAAGTTTATATTCTAAGGAAAAACACATCTTGCGCTGGCTTTCAGAAATCATCTTTGGAACCAACATCAATCTAAACAGAATTATTTAACTAAAATTAAAGTCATTCAATTCATCCATAATTTGAATTACTTGAATTTTAAACTGTTCCACATGCAATAAAACAACTGAACATAAAAATAGAAAATCAATTAAAATATTATCTAATTTTCTGCAAAGTATCACTCCTCAGCCTCCATAATATCATCAGTAACAGCTAATGGCTGTGAAGGTCCAGGAGAAACTCGTGGTGGTTCTGAATCCTGTGACTGGTAAGGAGTAAAATTAATGGAGAAGTGTATGCACAAATATTCCATCATTTTGTTCTGATGTTCCAATAGTCTGTTTTGAGTCCTCAATTCAGACTGGATCTGCAGGTAGCTTGGAGAATCCTCATAAATCAGTTCATGACGTGGGCCTCCAGTAGTAGTAGAAGAAGATGCTCATGGTGGTGGTGGTGCTCGAACTTCAGATTGAGGAATGTCCGCACGAGGACTCCTCTCAGCAATCTCCTCAGGTGTTAATGTAGAAGTTCTAATTAACTGCTCCTGCCACTGAGTCTCTATTGCAGCCAGATATGTCTTGTGTGTCATGACGGATGCTATCTTCACATCCATAGGCTCTTCCTCTGAAATCTCTAAACCTGCTTTCCTACAAAGATGAGAAATAAGTGAAGAATGGGCAAGGTGAGATTTACTGCTACCATCTTTGATTATATGCAGTATCCTATCAGACAAGATACTGGTAATGTCAAGATTGTCATCGCCTAGCAGCACGTGTAAAAGGATGGCCCGTTCAACATTCACATCTGTTAAATTTGTAGATGGAATCACAGTATGGTTGTTAAATTGGTGCCAAAATTCAGCCTCTCCAGTCAGATCTTGCTTTCGTAATTTTTCAGGTATATAGTCCAATCCAGATTTACCCTTCCAAGTAGTGTACAGCCCAGTAATGCCTCGTCGAATCTCCTTTGCAATTTGAGGCATATCATCTCTATAAACATTCCTACTTGTTATAGGCTGCATCCTGTTGAAAGTCATAATGAAAGCACAAGCTTGAAGGCTATAATAACTAGTTCCCAAAAATTCTTCAATTATTTCATGGTCAAATGGAACTTCTATGCCCCTGACCCAACTAACTCTTTCTCTCTCCACAGTTTGTCTGTCCACGTTTGCCAAGAACTCTTTTAGGATGGCACTGGAACTTGGTTCAGCAAAACTCACCAAGGTATGCCAATCTCTCATAGTTATCACCTCCAAGATAGGTGAATCCTCAGGTAGAGATTCCCAGTCGATTCTCTTCTTCGAAATTATTTTCTTCGGAGCAAATCACTTCTCATATCTTTGTTGACATTCAATGGCACGGAAACGCATCTCATCATATTCAGTGGTTCTTGCCCTCTTGCTACCAGATGTAACACCCTTCTTCTTGTTTCCTTGGTCCACTTGCTTTCCCTAAAACTCAGAAATTTTCCAAACACGTATGCAATGAATTCCCAGATTGTTGGCAATCATATCTCAACTATTTCTTTATTTCAGGTTAACAACCAGAAACTAACATCATATAGAATTGACATGTATAAATTGAACAAGCATTTGACAATTAATCTCCAAATAAATTCTTCCCAATAATTCCCAGATTTATTTGATTCTAGATGACTTAATTATGAATTCAGAAGGTATCCTGGCATCCTCTTATTATTGAAATTAGGAAATAAAATCCTTGATTGGAAAAATAAAATCCTAGAAACATATAACCATCATTCCCAGATTTTATGTCCCACTCTAAGTCTAAATTTTTCTCACAGCTTTATACAATTTGATTTTAGATAAAACTCTAATCTACTCATGTAAAAGTACTTAGCATTTAACCATTAAATTCAAAATGGTCTTAAGTTTCACATACTTATCATGCTAACTACTGTCATTCATTCATAGACAAAAGTAAATATCAAAGAATCAAAGCATTACAAACCCATTCCCAACAATTCCAAAACATAAATCAAAATTTAGTGTTTTGCAGTTGGCGCCAACTTACAGTGACTTTGACGCGATTGGCGTGGTCCTAACGCTGATGGCGCGAACTTACAGACACAGTTAGCTCCTTATCTTGCTTCTTTTCTTCCTTTTCTTGGCTCCTAATATCCAAATTGCATAAATTAGTAATAAAATCAATAATAATGCAATTTACATTTATTTTGGCCTTATTTGATATTATATGCTTAATTTCCTAATACTTTTAACCTAAAAACTACTATATGCTAGCAACATATCAATGAGGCATGTGATTATGGTCCATCTTTGAAATGATGAGGTATGTGGTTATGTTCCATCTGTGAGATGATAAGGTATGTTACTATGTTCCATTTGTAAGATAGTGAGGTTTATGTTGAGAAATGGATGATTTACAGGTACATTGGGGTATAATGGGTGGAGAGGTTCGAGGAACTTAGGGGAATTAGCAAGTGGTGACTATCCGACATTTAGTGCACTCATTTAGCACGGGGAACCAACAGGCCTCACTTTGTTACTCCTGGCGAGCTCTAAGACTATACTGTTAGGTCTGGATGACCATTCACACCAACCTTAGATTTTGATGTTTACAAAAAGTATAAATTGTTGATAATTTTATGAGTTAATGTTAAGTGGATAGGACCAACTTTGTTAAAGGACTTAACTGTTATCTACATATCTCATCCATACTCAAAGTGGAAAACATTCAGGTAAGTATTAACCAGTGCCCAACGCGATATCAAACCAAGAGTGTCCACTCGTTATAATAACCAGTATTATACACTGAGTATGATCAACACTCTTGTCCAGTAGGTATAAGTCTCTTACTCACTATTATGACATCCAACATAGTACGAAAAGGTTATACTAGCCGAAAAGGGAAGTACATGTATTCTCGCTCAACAAAATATTCCGCAAGGGTCATTTTCGTCGAGGACAAGGAGCACATGTTGTTGTTTGTACCTTTATTCCTTTCCTCTCGAATGGTTGACTGTACAGTCAATTGTGTCTAGTGTGATTATCAATTATGCCAAGAGTAGTATTTGACTGTGTCAAGAGTGATAGTCAGTGATATTAAGTGCTATAGTCATTTATGTCAAGTATGATAGTTATGTGCTCTAAGTCATAGGAAGTGTTGTTTTCCTAGAAAAACCACACACCAAATTTATGTAAGTTGCATGCTTTGTGCGTTATGTGTGGTGTTTAAGGAGTGGAGAGCTCACCCCTACAACCAACAACTTTCAAGTACCGACGTCAAAGGAGACATGATTATCTCATACCTGTGAAGATAAAGGAGTACAAAGAGGTGTTGTGATAGTTAGAGCCTTCATCTAAGGAGGATGAAGATGATCTTTTTTGAGGATCCGTCATAGATAAAATTCGGTACATTGGGTCGGGTAGATGTATGCTCTAAGACCTAGGTTTTCTTTTGGGTGTATCTATTTTAGAGTTGGATGTACCTAGGTTCACATAGTCATATTTGTTATAGATTTACATGTTATACTTACTTTCAGACATTTATGGGTTGTAATTACATTTTATTTTTCCTGTGACATGGTACTATGATACTTTTTATTATGTATAAAGATTATGTTATTTCACCCTTGTATTTAATTATTTTGTTGCAAGGTTCATATCTTTCTGAAGGTCGTGTTTATTGTAAACTTGTTACAGAAAATTATTAATTGTATTGACTTTCAAGAAATGATGTTAATCTTATTTTATACTTTTTAATGACCTTTTATAATGGTAGAATTTATTTACACAAGTTTCACAATAAAGTTTATCCACATATGTTTTCAAAAAGAAAATACTACTCGAGTTTTGAAGAAAGTATTAATTTATTGACACGTATTTCAAGAATTAAAAGAATTAACGAGAGTTTTTCAAGCAATGTTCTGAACTAGAAATAAAGGTATTACAAAGACAAGGTCTGTTGTGATAGACTTGCTCTAACTCAAAGGAAGTTGTTTTTTGTTGTAGTGCTCAACACGAAAGCAACCAGAGTAGTTTTCTAGCATGAAGAAGTATGTGCATTTAATGTAAGTATTAAATGTTCTAAGGATCATAAACATCAGACACAAGCTTAAGAGAAAAATTATATCCATTTAGAGACAATTGACACTTAAAGATGAAAGTCTATAAATACCAAAAGCTTTGAATACACGAGCTACAAACTTACACTCTAGCATTCAATTTCTTTTTGTAAAAAACTCTCTGTACATTCTCGCAAAGTTTGAAAAGCTCTCAAATCACTTTGAACACCTTCAGAGAAAAGACTAAGGGCTTAGATTCCATATCCGTCTGCAAGACGATTAAGAGTTGTTAGTGTGCAGACAAACCACAAATCTTTTGATTTGATTAGAGCTAGTAGTGACTTGGTAGGATAAAGAATATTGGGTTATTTCAAGTTTGGTGTAGAACTATGTGATTTACTAAGAATGGGATGTAGTCTCAGTGGTTGAGACAAACTAGTATAATTATTTGTGTATGTTTATTTCCTTGCTCTCATTTCATTTAAACAAACCTAGAGTTTGAATTTGATTTTGTTTTTAAAACACATTTCCTTCTGCAAAATATGTTTTTATCATCTAAACAAGTTCTGTGAAAAAATTGTTATTTGCTTTACAAAGTTATATTTCAAACAATAACTTTATTTTTCACAAAAAATGCTTTAATTTTTTTAAATCACAATTTAACCTCTTTTCTTATGATATTCGCCTTTACAGTTAGGGTAGAGCTCAACCTCTAAGGATTGAGCACTTAAAGAGAGAAAGATCTTGATGGCAAATAACAACGAATGGTCAGTACATTGCTAAAGGAGCTTCTCTCACAAGGCTACTAGGATTTATAGAAGACTATCCTTACTGGAAGGACATAGTAAAGTGAAATGCCCATGTATATATATTTAATTTTTTAATGTTTGAAGAAAATATTTCTGCTAAGTAACTTAATTAGACAAACAAAATTGAGAATTTAAGAAAGGATAACCTTTGTGATGTGGACACAATGGCTGACTGTGTGGTTTCTGGTCAATGGAAGACATCCTTGAAAACTGCAACCCAATAAAGAGAGTAGAAAATCACACTCTATGCTGAATATAAATATTGTAGAATGACTTAATTATTTATTTAGTCTCTCAGTTTATTTATTTTTTTAATTTCATTTTATTGTTAAGAAATGGTTCAATTTAATTTTTAATTTTTAAAATAGTTCAATTGAGTTTTTTTAAATAATCAATTTAATTTTTAGAAACTGATGTAATTTGATCATTTTCATCCAATCGTAAACTCTACCGACGTTAGGTTAATTTAGAAGAAAAGATTAAATTATATTGATTTAAAAAAATTAAAGGATAAAATTGAACCATCTTAAAAATTATGTGATCAAGTTAAGCTGTTTATTAATAATAAGAGGGAAATTGAATAAAATAAATAAACAATGGGATGCCCTGAAAGATGCACATTCGAGACTATAGGGATAATTGTCGCACTAAGTAAAATGTTTTCTTGAACTAAATAATTTATTTTTTTGCCCTCACTGAAAATTCAGATTGCTCCCATAAAATACTTTTTTTCAGAAAAAGAATGCAAAAAATTATCAAAGATAAAAGAAAAAAATTGGTATTGATTTTATCCACTTTATCTTTTTAAATTTGTAGAAACTTAGATATTTTGATACTTTTTTTTATCATGAGATTTTTTTTGTAAAAGTTTATAATATTTTTTGTTAGTAAAAATATTATAGACTATTTTTTGTCCCAACTAAAAATGTTTTCTGAATCTGCCAATGATGGGATGAAATAAATAAATAATTCTATTAGAATAAAAGAGTGCATAGTGTAAATTAATCCTATGATATTGAATATAATAATTTTCAATTGATAAAATTTATATTCATAGTTTCTAATATATATATATATATATATTTGGCCATCCTAGTCAACGTAATTATTACTTTTGAAAGATTAATTTTTTAAGGATATAAACATATATTTAATTGTAATTATTTACATTAAATATATTCACGCCGCCGCCGCCAGCTACTAGCCGCCATAGTATTATTTTTTATTTGTGCTACTCGTGTTATTTATTGATTTGTTGCTTTACACTTTACATGTAACTTGTTAGGCCAAATTCAGTGTTTGTTTATTTTAAAATCTTATATGATTAAATTTAATAATTTTCTTTTATTGTGTTAAAAATGTTTGATAGAATTATTTTCTAAAAACATTTAAAATTTTCTACTTGCATTAATTTAAACTACAAATCTTATAGTGAAAATGTAATATAATATGTCAAATTAAATTTGTTTGTAAGCCATAGTTAATCATAATAATCTGTGAATTAACAATTCAAATCTTTGTCCAAAAAAGTCTATTTTCATTTTTTTTTCTTTCTTTCAATTTTTCACGTCACACCGTTTGAAACGCAGTGCATGTCCATGTCTAGACGTAGTCAAAATGTGACCCCCGGAAATGTTCAATGAGTGCTTAGCTTGCACTTGTTCCATGAAGGTTCATCAAAGCAACTATTATATTTTTAATTATTTTTTGGTTGAACCTGAAATTGACGACTCTGCCTCTTCTGCTAACTGTGGCATAGCCGTGGACATTTTCTTATTCTTGGTTAAACTTAAATCAGATAAACACTTCCAATTTTGAGACTTTTCCTTCACACCCTTTTTCATCTTCTTGTGCTTTTTCTTCATGAATTTTGTTGGTTTGGTCTAACAAAATAGTTTTTCATCATGGGAAACGCTTGTGCAAAAGGAAAACCAGTTGCTCATGTTTCTTCCTCCAATTTTTCTGGTTAGTTTCTCTTCAATTTAATCATTTTTATCTGGGGCCCTTACCTTTCTTATTTGGTTCTATTTGATGCCACCATGTGTGTTTCCCTTCATTTGTGCACTAATCATGTAACCTGGTTTAAGTTTGACTTTTTGCTGGTTATGTATGATGAGTGTTTTCACTTTTGTTCATGTGATGTAACACTTCAAGATTATAGGCAGTTCTATTTATTTGTTGTTGTCTAATCCTTGGGCTGAAAAATGAAGATTCTGAGGTTGCCTTGCATTGAGGTTGCATTCTTGTCAAGAATAATTGGTTATTACATGTTTTGACGAAGGCAAGGAAATTTATACTTCAGAGTTCAGACAAGTTAGTGGAGCCATGTGTGTCAATTTTTTCTGTGATATTGTTAAAGCTTATACTTTGTTGGCTATGTTAATTGCAAATTATAGGCACTAGCATTGCTCCATAACTTCTAATCCAAGATACTTGCCCAAAACTTCTTTGTCGATTTTAGGATAAGATATTTCCTTGCACTAGCATTACAAGATTTTAGAAAGTTAATCTAATAGCTGCTTTTAACTTGCTTTTCATCTAATAACAGGAAGTAAGAAGCCTGCAAGTAAGCCAAAGCAGTATTCAAATTCTTCTGAACAACGATCTGCTCCAATAACTTCAGAATTAAATGTTCCCAAATCCATCTCTAGTAACCTTAAGTCTTTCAGCTTGAATGATCTAAAGGAGGCCACTAAGAACTTCCGGCGAGAAAATTTAATCGGAGAGGGAGGATTTGGGCGAGTCTTCAAAGGATGGATTGATGAGAACACATACGGTCCTACAAAACCAGGCACTGGAATTGTAGTGGCCATTAAAAATCTTAAGCCAGAAAGCTTCCAAGGCCACAAGGAATGGCTTGTATGTGTAACAAGAACCATAAGCCAAATCATTTTAATTTTTGGTCTTGCTTGCTACTGATGACTGATTTTGCAATCTTTGTGCTGGCAGCAAGAAGTGAATTATCTTGGGATGCTTCAGCAAGAAAATTTGGTGAAACTTATTGGTTATTGCTTGGAAGGTAAAAACAGGCTTCTGGTTTATGAGTTCATGCAAAAAGGAAGTTTGGAGAATCATTTATTCAGAAGTAAGTACATTTCACTCTAAGTCTAAGCATATTTGTTCTCTCAGTTGTCCCACTTCCCTTCCCTACTTGATATTTGAGTAGTTTTTGTACAGAGAAAGAATATAATAAAGACATTTTTAATGAATTACATGATTGTGTGCAGACATTTCAGGGATAACTGCAAATGTTCTTTATGTTTTTCAAAAGACGATTATTGGGATTATTTATTTGGTTATGTGATTTTGATTCCCCGCATTGATTTTGTTTTAAATATTTTAGCATACTATTTTGAACAGAACCATGACTGCTATTTATTCATATATTAATACCTTAAAATTTTGTTTTCTATTTCTGCAGAAGGTGTTCAACCTATGGCCTGGGTTACAAGGGTCAACATTGCAATTAGTGTTGCAAGAGGATTAACATTCTTACATTCCCTGGATCAAAATGTTATCTTTCGTGATTTAAAGGCTTCCAATATCCTACTTGATTCGGTATGTGATATTAAAAGTTTGGTCTGTCATTTTGTAACGATTGGTTTATGTGAGTTTCCATTCTGAAAGAGTAGCCTAATGGATATGCAGGACTTCAATGCAAAGCTTTCGGATTTCGGCTTGGCAAGAGATGGTCCTACTGGAGATAATACTCACGTTTCAACTAGAGTTATAGGAACTCAAGGGTATGCTGCACCGGAGTATGTTGCTACAGGTACAGTTCCTTTGTCTTGATCAAAGTGTTGAGATCTAAATTTAGCACAAACTAGTTGCTTTTTAGTTAAAATTGTTTCCAATATATCTTTCTATTGTTTTGACTTATTTTTTTTCTTCTAGATACTAATTCATAAAATAAATAATTCAATAATTCACTTTGATGTTATTTTATTTGTTCTCCTTTTTCTTCTAGTTCTGTTCCAGGATGAAAAAATAATAATAAACTAGTTCTTTCATGCTGCTTGTTAACATTATCACCTAGGCAGGCTGGTAGCTTAAAAATGTCACACAAATAATTTTCAGAATTTCTGGTTATGCAGTTTAACTGAAATATTTAGGAACTGGCAGAGCATATTTGCTTTACAATTTAAAAATTTTCATAAACCAACGATCCTGAAAGCTTAAACTGTTTGGTTTCAGACATGAAAATTGTTACATTTCTAACATGGCCCTTCATGTAATATCCCCTTGGGCTTAAAGTGTGTGTGGAGTGTGTTAGAAATACGAGGGGATAAAACATCTGAGAGATCTCCATTATTAGGCCATGAGTCAATCATATAAGTAAATTTGACAGTACTATATCTAACCCAAAGCCTTAAAACATTAGGTATATGAGTTTTGTTACTTATAGGTTGCTCAAAATGTATCCATCTCTGTCTAATGTGAGACTTATTACTCACACTTACACTCATCCAATAAATGCACAGCCCCACCCACCTTGTGAAGAAATTAAATCTTCTATTAGAAGAATGGGGACAGCAAGGATCGAATTATTGACCACTTAGTCATAGAGGCTTTGATATCTGCCATGAACCAACTGCATCAAAAGCTTAACCCGTTAGGTGAAAGACACATGAGAGGTTTTATATTATGACTCTAGCAAAACTGTTTTTGGGAACCTTTTAGTAACACTAATTGAACCTCTTATTTGCAATTATGTGATGTGCATATTTGTTTTTTAATAAAATTTAATGATCATCTATTTGCTTATTTGTAAGTTGGATTTCAAATGAATGAACAGGTCATTTGACCCCAAGGAGTGATGTATACAGCTTTGGTGTAGTCTTGTTAGAGTTACTAACCGGAAGGCGTGCGGTGGAAGACGATGGACCTGGATTTTCGGAGGAAACTCTGGTGGATTGGGCAAAGCCATTCTTAAATGATAACAGAAGAGTTTTGAGAATAATGGATACAAGATTGGGGGGTCAATACTCCAAGAAAGGAGCACAAGCTGCAGCTGCACTTGCATTGCAATGCCTTAACACTGACCCCAAATTTAGACCACCTATGGTGGAAGTTCTAGCAGCATTGGAAGCACTTAATTCCTCAAATTCATTTACACGGACACCAAAACATGAGAGTCATGCAACCAAACAATCTGGTGATCCTTCACAAAAGTAAAATGGAAATGCAAACTATATATGAGCTACTTGGCTTGTTCTCTTTGACTTTTTGGGTGAATACTTTCTATATTCATCCGTAAAGAAAAGAACAAAAGAATACTATGTTATACCAACAAATGATTTGTCCTTTCATTTCTTTTGCATATGCGAAGAATTGCCATCTTTGCGGGTTATTGAGTGTAGAGTATTACATTGTGGTAGCAGCTATAGATTCTTATTACATTGTATGAAATTTTTTAGCTTTTAGGATGACTACTGTTACATATACAAATTTGGAAAAAAAATTTAGAGTTAATAATGGATATGTTTAAGCGGGTATTTTTTTCTTCTTCATAAGATGTCTGCTATAGATATATAGCTTTACGCTTCAAAGTTTGGACTAATTGTATTATATCAAATCTTTTGGAATACTAATTGTTGTGTATGGAAGAGTGGCAACTGGCAACTCAAAATCACAACATAACGAGGTTTTTGTATCCATTGTTGTTATTTTAAAACTATTAATTTCAAATACTTTTCTCATTTAATTTTTATTGAATCGTTTTATTTTTCCTTAAGCGATCTATATCTTGCATACTTTTCTTAAATGGTCTATATCTTAGATTACTGAAATAATATTACATTAAGCAGGAAATTGGACCTAATCTTAGTGGGATTTAAAAAAAAATAAAAAAACCCACGATGGAAGGAGAATAACCCACCCTCTAAATTAATGAGTTTGCGTCAAGTATGGACACGAGTGCAGTAGGAATACTTTAAATATCCACTTGCACATATTTAATATATTACTTAAAATAATATATAATATCATATATATATATATATATATATATATATAATCACTCAACTATAAAATAGCCATCAGATTTAATTTAATTTAAAGTTCCTAAATGCGTCTAATCAAGGATTAAGTTATTGACATTAATATTATTTATATATATAATTTGGAGAATTAAGTATTAAATTATTTTAATACTGGATGGTAATATTTTATTTATGATAAAATTTTATTTTAAATTAATAATTAAGGATATAAATTAAATAATAAGTTATTATATATATATATATAAGTATACTCAAGTTTTTAATTTATTTTTCAAATCTTAGATACTGTAATAGTAATTTTATTATTA
>PYAF01004104.1:168765-183914 GCA_007407185.1 Glycine tomentella | reverse complement strand
ATACATATTATCGAATTTACTATATTTTAAAATAGATACTTTAAAAATATTTTATGATAATAATTAAAAGTAAATTTATAAATGTGAAGTTAATTAATTTAAATAATTCAAAAAAAATTATTTATTTAAAAATTAAGGATATAAATTAAGAAATAAATTATTATATATAAAAGTATTTTTTCAATTTAATTATTAAAATATATTTTATGAACAACTGAAATTTGTTTATAGATATTTGGTTCATTTTAAAGTAATATTTAAAAATAAAAGTAATAAAAAAGTTATATATATAACTTCACTTTAACTTTACTTTTTTTTATAAAGAATTACATCAACTACATTAATATAATAATTATTACATATCTATATTTTAATATGTTTGCGAAAACAAAGATAAAAAATCAAAGTATCTTTGTTCTATTCTCTTATTATTAATTAATCTATAAGTAGATTTTGATTAGTAAAATTATTATAAATTATTGATTCATCTTATATTTAATATATATAAATTCGTTTGTGAGTAGATTAAAAATGTTGAATTTTTTATATTCAATAATTAAATCCAACGTCACATTCGATCCATCTCATGCTCATGACCATTTTCAACTATTCAAATAACAGTATCTTTCGAGGCTTTGCCACTTCATAATCTTTCGTATTTTTTGATCTGATAATCTATTGCACTTCCTATTAACAAGTATAGCCAAAATATGCTACACCCAAATTGTTAGTACTATCTACTCATATCCACTTAATAAAATGCAATAACATGATTTATGGTCAACTTTAAATAGTAACCTATCTACAACTTATATTATGTGATAAACAATACAACTTAACATTTATCCTTGTGTGCATTTTCCGCTCATTCAACAACATGATTAACTACCCAGGTGAAAATCACTACCAGCAAATGTACACTATTTATAATTGACATCCACATATATATATCCACAAGGATCATTCACCTACAAATTAAATTTGTTTTGGTTATACTTTCAATTTAAAATTTTGAATTCCACTAACATCCTGCTTCATTCTCCCTACATCATTCGTCGACCTCTTGCTCATGTTACAGTTTTAAACAACTATAAATATGCCAAACCATGTCAAGTATATCACACCAACAATTAATTTCTTCCAATGAATACTTTCTTCAGTGTTGTGCATTTTATTTTATTTATTTTTGCATTTGCAATGGCTAACATTGTTGATAATATTTGCAAGGTAACCAATGCAAAACAAACATGGAGACTCAAAGTTAGAGTCATACCTGTGTGGAACATGTCTCCAATTGAAGACAATTCTAATCTAGATGTTGTCGAAATGATGTTACTGGACACCAATGTATATTTATTGTTGTACTTTTGTATATATGCATGACATTTTATATTGCGAATGTTTAATTTATATATTGTTTACTCTAATCATATAAATTTTTATGTAGGGAGGAAAAATTAGGCGACAATTAGGAAACTCATGATAAGAAAGTTCAAAGACCGTATTGTTGAGAATGAGATATATATATATATATATATATATATATATATATATATATATATATGTCATGAGTTTTTTTGGTGTTATCTCAAATGGAGATCATACCATGCTACCTATAAGTTTAAACTTTTGTTCCATACAAAAACAAGTGTTTTCTGGTTTGATGATGTTAACATTCCTATGAATTCACTTAATCCAATGAGTTCCACTGAAATTTTAAACCGCAACTATCAATCTGATTTCTTAATAAGTATGAATATGTAATACAAAATTATACTTGATTACCTTATCCATTAAGTTAAAATGATCTAAGATCAACATATAATTATAGATGTCTTGGGTGTCATGAATGGCATTTCTGCCAAAAAATTTCTGTCAAGGATGGAAAGTGTACAAGACATTCAAATGCAATTGATCGATGAACTGTAAGTTTTTTTTTTTTTAATTTCTTTTATTTTTAATTTTTTTTATATTTATTTTAAAATAACTACTAATTGACTGTTATATATATATACACACACAAGTGGAACAATTCAATGTGCACTATTTGACGATTATGTTGACATGGTGAATGGAAAGATTGATGCTTCTCATAGTGAGCCTTCACTTCTGGCTATACAAATTTTCAAGATAAAACTGTATAAAGGTAATTTTTTTATTCATGTAATGAATTTTCTTAAATAAACAATATGGTATTTCATATCATATATACTATTTTAAGATTAGTGTTTATATCTATATAAATGAATATATTATGAATTTATCATGTCATATATTTTCAGGTGAGACTGTTATGCAGAACGTGATGAATACATCTAGAGTGATATGGAATCCTCAAGATGAGCATGTAATGTCGTTTAAGGAAAGGTATTACAACGTGGGAGTTTATTTAAAAAATTTAGTTACAACGGAAGCCATTTTTAAGTTTTAATCTCAATAGGTTAATTTTGACTGGAATTGTTTTCAATGGCCCTATTCGAACCATAGGAATTGTAGGGCCATATGTTCCTTTGAATGAAAAGTTTTTAACTGTGTTTCCAAAGAAAACCATTCCTGAGTTACATAATTGTGAAGAGGTAAATGAATAATTTAAAAAATATATATATAATTATGTTTTTTCAAATTTTTATTAATTATTTATATTATAGGACAGAATATTTATTGTGAATGCAACCATATTATTCATACTCAATACCGATCAGTGGTATTACAAATCATGTAACTGCAAACCAGCAGTTACTATACTTTTGTTTGTTTACACATGCAATGAATAATTTTACGTAACAATAACATTATCATATATGTAGATATAAGCTGAAACTTCTTTGATGGGTTTGACAGATGCTTTTGTATTATTCGATACTGATTGTGAGAAGATCATGAATCAATCGTTTGTTGATTTGTTGAGTGAGCTGAAGGTAAATCCTTTGATTTATTGATTTATTGTAAAAAAATATATTTTGTTTTCTTTGGCAAACTGGTTAATTTTTTGACAATTTAGAAAAATAATGTGAAGTTCCACGAAAAGGAATTTAATAAGGTAACAGGAGTCAAACTTCTTTTCAAAGTGGAGAAGGAGGCTGATTACGCTTTTCGTTTTGACGATTCGTTTAAGGTGAAGAAAATATGTGACAAAGAAGAAATTATCCAGCAGTTTCATTCTTCTGGTTCAGTTAATACTCCTGAAAAGGTTTGTAAGTCAAACTATATTATCATACAATAAAATCTTGTGAAATGACTGAGTATATATTTTTCGTTTTGCTTGATACAGTTCAAAATTTCCAATTGACTTTCAGACCAATATTGATCGTGACATTGAGCTCTCCAAATCTTCAACAAATGAAGGAAAAATGAACATGATTGATGGAGACACTACTAAAAAAAGATTTTTAAATACGGTTATTTTATACTTTTCATGATGATTTTTAATTGTTTTTGAATTCATTATTGTTGTGCAAAGTCAATACTTTTCATGACGATTTTTAAACCGTTTTAGAATTTTGTTTTTATATCGATTTTCATAAAAATAGTCTTAAAGTTAAAATGTATTTTCTTGTTTTAAAAATGTTAAAAATTGAGAATTTGAAAATGACTTTTTGAAAAATCGTCATAAAAATACTACTTTTTAAGATGATTTTTTTAAAAAAAAAAAAAAACTATCTTAAAAAGTATCATTTCTAAGACTTAATAAAAATATTATATTTTTTACGTAATGATGCATAAAATCGTAATTATTGATTATAAGTATCATATATATATATATATATATATATATACACAACTGAATACATAATCAGAAATCATAAATTTTATTAATCATATTATTGAATAAAGGATAAATTAATGTATTTAATAATAGTAGTAGTATATAATTAAGTAAGCAATGATAACGGCATATATAAGATTAGTTGAAATGATAAATCTTCCTATAAAAGTCCATAATGATAGCGGGAATGCCAATTGGGATCTCTAAGTAGATATAAGTATTATATATACAAATAAATACATAATCAGAAGTCAGAAATTTTATCACTACTAGAAAATAGACTTCTAATATTAGTTGTTTTCGACTTTCAACATCGGTTTTTAACTGGTATTGAAATCACCGACGTTAAAAGTATCAATGTTAACATAGATTTTCAAAAACAGATATTAATATACACTATACAACATTATTTTTCTTAGAAAAATCGATAATAAGAAATAAACCAAAAAATGTAAAATATGCAAAAATCAATGTTGTGTAGTACTTAAAACATCGGCTCTTCCAAAAACTAACGTGGAAAAGATACTTTTAAAATCGATGTAGAAAGTGTCTTTTTCACATCAATTTTTTCTTGTGATCGATATTATATATCACTTTCTATATCATTTATTACATAACCGATGTAAAATGTCATTGATGGAAACAACCACACTTTAGATGCAAATCAAATGACAATATTGTACTGTATTTCACATACACGCTGTCTTGTCCTAATACTCAAAACTGTGCTTGAAACAATGGAATTAAGTTGGAAACAACGAAAAAAGACAAAATAATAAACTATCTTTATTATTGAAGACTATGCCAGCATAAGTGAAAGAGTGAACCGGCCAACACATTAGTAGTATCGTTAAAATAATAATTAAATTGACAATTCAATCAAGAAAAAATAAGAGAAGGGAAGGAAACCATCTAAGGCCAAAGTTTTTAAAACTAGATCAATCACTGAACGAAGGTACTAATTCAAGGTTCAATGTTCAACCATGGTTAAACCGCGATCGAACTGGTATTAATAAAATAATAAAATTCAATAATACATAAAATAATATAAAAACATAATATAATTTTGTAAAACTAAAAATGAAACATAATGCTATAGATTCTTAATATTCAAAGTTCAAACCAAAGTCGAAGTTTCAACAATACACAAGTTTCATTAACCATAACAAGTTTAGGTTCATTTTTTCATGTTTTTAAGGGAAACAAATCAAAAATAACATTATATTAAGCATTTTTCATTGACCCATTGTAAATTGTTTCTCTGGTCGGACCAATTTTCAGAACAGTGATTGATACAGGAAGAGGCAGGGTTAACAAGAGTAACACGTACTCTGGCTATATATGTATAGATGGGAAAATCCAACCCTAGGAAAAGGAACCAAACCAAAAACTGGCAGCTGGCTTGCTCAATAACTCACCTGTCAGATAATAGTAAAGTCAAACAGAACCAAATCCATGAGCATCTCATCTAGTAGCTACTTATAGCCATTCTTCTAAAAAAAGGTAGAGATATAGAAAAGGAGAGTAAAATTTTCTCCATATCAACCTTACCAAGCCCTACAACCATTACAAAGGGATTCCAATTAATAAATGGAGGAAAGTAATAAACTAACAAGGGTATCAACATACAAATGAAATCCTCATTGTATGACATGCAGAGGAAGAAAATCGGGAATAGGACCAAACAAAAAACTAGGATTATGCCATCCACTACAAAAAAAATGATAAATTTATGGCAGCTAAAAAAGCCATTTCTGGCAGCTAAAAACTGCCACAAAATGCATTTATGATGGTCAGAATCAACTGTTAGAAGTAACGACATCAGAAATATTTGTTGCGGCTTTTAGATGAACGCTGGTAAATTCACCAAAAATATTGTGGCGGCTAAAAGTCATCACAAAAATTATTTATTGTTTTTTATTTTCGCACAAAAATATTGTGGCGGCTAAAAACCGCCACAAAGTGAGTTTTTCATTTTTTTTCACCATAAATAGTATTTTTTATATAAAAAAATTCATATTAATCTTTCTCTAGTTTAATCATTTCTACTAGTTCTATAATTATTTTCATTGCTATTTTATTAAGTATAAAAATTGAGATAACTTATTAAATTTCTATTCTCTTAAATTTCAATACTATCATAATTATTGTATAATTTTTTCAATATTATCTTTTTGTATAATTTTTCTTTCTTATTTATTCTTAATCACACCACAATCTTCAAAATGATTCATTCTATCCTATAATTATACTTTGCACCAATAGCCAATTACATCTTTGATAGAATTAGAATTGCAATTAAAAATATCAAACATAATTTTAACATTATTTTGATTTGGGTAATAGGAAATGAAAGAGATAAAAAAATGACATCTAGTCCTACATAGTGCATATTAGTCTTACATATAATATTGAGGTAGCCATGTTGATAGCATGCATAGTTGATGAAAGAATCTCTTGCGACATCTAGCAGAACCATGTTCCTCATACTCAGACTTGGTCACACATATTGCTTCAAAATCTGGACTCGTTGCCAACAACGATCCTCCACGCCAAACACCTAGAATGGGATTGCAGAAGAACCATAAGTTCTTTTATGGAAAATACCAACTTTAGATTGAACAAACTATAAGGCAGATGTTTACTCTTCTTGAGTAGTTATCTTCACATGATAATGATCAGGAACTAGAGGCCAAAGCTCTCTCTCTTTACAACAAGTAGAATCAATTAATCAAACATTTACACTATGTTTAGCAGTAAGGTACACAATCTAAATCAACAATGCAGGTACATAGTTTAGTGATGAATGAAAAAGTTATTGTATCAAACACCACCTAAAAAAGTAAATATTTTAATAATTATATAAATATGTAGGTTAAAAAAAAGAAAAAAGCTTGGGGAGCTATATAACCAAGTTCTGCCACTGGATGCACATGCAGTCAACCCAATCGTAAGACAAGCTAGAGCAGTTATGCAGCATAATAAGAGGAAAACAGATAAAAGTCAAGGTAAAATACCATGTTCCATTCTGCATCTATACTTATGTCTACGTTGATAAATTCTTTATCCAAGAATGGTACACGTGCCTCTACACCCCATGCTGCAGTTGATTTATTTGCTCTCAGGCAGTCATAAAGATGAAGAACTTTAATCTGTCAAATCATTAAAGCCATAAAAACTTGAATAAACAAGCAAAGCACAAAAGGAATGAAGAGATAAAGAGAATATAACAATTTAAGCACATGAAACTTTGCAAAATAAATTAAATCAAACAGAATTACATAACAATTATTGCATTACTTTTCAACATGTTTCTTCATGAAATTCTTTCTTGTTAGGTGCCTTGTGAAAATACAGGTAACCTCCAAATATTTCATCTGAACCTTCTCCAGAAAGTACCATTTTCACTCCTAAGGCTTTAATTTTTCTGGACATACGAAACATTGCAGTACTTGCTCTAATAGTCGTTACATCATATGTTTCAATATAGTAAATGACTTCTTCAAGTGCATCTATACCTTCCTGATACAGCACAACAAAAGATTACTTCTCAATGACGATAAAAGAACTCATTTTTAAAAAAAAAATAAAATGAAGAGATGATGAGAGATGATCACCTGAACCGTGAAATAAAGTTTGTGTTGACGAGTACCAAGATAATCTGCTACCTCTTTTGCAGCTTTCAAGTCAGGAGAGCCCTAAATGGTGGAAATGTCAGATCATGAAACATACAAAAGCTAATATACTAATATAATAGCTTCCTTGCGTTGAAGAAGGATAACACAACTCATTCTGACCTTTAAACCAATGCAGAAAGTATGTAATTGTGATCCCCATTAACGAGCAGTTTATAATGAGGATGGCTGAAGCACCAGCTTCATCAGCTATATTTGCCTATGAGATAATTATGAGTAAAAAAAAAGAATTACTTTAGTACACAACCAATAACTGTGACATGGAATCAATAAAAAGGAAACATAAAACAATTTAGCATGCAACCTTTAAAACTTAAGCAAGCATTGAGCAAACACCACATCATCATTGAAGGTGCAGATAATTTTTCCAGAATCAAAACTCAAATCAAATCAATACAAAACATTCACATACTTTTAAAAATTTTAACTTAATCCCACCTAACTCTCTAATTTTCATTTCCTTAAAAGCGAAGTATTTTTTTCCATGTTTTCCCCACTAAGCAAGCATCCAGGCCAAGATCAAAAGTTTAAAACCTCCAAGAAAGAAATTTTTGAATTGCATTCATATGAAGAACACAGAAAAAAGATGAGAAAATTGGTACCAAAACAAAGTTGTTCTCACAACCAGGTCTTCTTGGGGCAACATCGTCATGGTGAACTATATCCCCACCCAAAACCAAAGTAACAGCTCCAAGAAAAAACACATAGATCACACTATATATAGCTGCAAGTGAAAACATGTTGAGAAGCAAATTCTTCAACTGCTCACCATCATTTTGGAATCCTGGTTGTGTAACTTCACAAGTTAACTCCATAGGGCTCTCTGAATCAAGTAGAAAGTCTTCCAATAGATCGCAAAATGAGAGTGAGAGAGAAATGAGGGGCGATGATGAGGCTTAGGGTTTCGAGAGAGAGGGTACCGAGAAATAAGCTTGCAAGGGACTTTTGTAAAAATCTTAACATCGATTTTTTAACAAAAATAAGCTTGCAAGGGACTTTTGTAAAAATCTTAACATTAGTTTTTTTAAAAACCGATGTTAAAATCGTTTTGTTAACATTGGTTTTGCTAAAACTGATGTTAACAATGATATTTTATTTACAAAAATGCTACCGCGTTTGCTTGCATTCTAGAAGCGGTAGCTTCCCCATCGGCTTTGATTATGCCACTAGGGATTTTATTAGGACATTGCAAAATTATCGAGGGGTAGGATAGTTGTCTCTTGGTCGATTGTCAAATCGCCGTTCTCCAAGCGCGAGCTCTATTGTATCTACGCTATTGCCCGATAATAGCTATGGTAATCATGTGGACGACCTAAGGGAATTTTTCAATTAAAATAGCTCCCTTGGAAGTGTTGGTGCACTTTCACATGGGCCATGGGGTAATATCATTGGTATTGGATGCATCGTTAGGTTGTGCCGAGTCAAATAAGCTCTGTTTTTTTCCGTTGCAGAAAGGAGATCCCTTCCCTCCACTTTCAAAAATGATGAAGATGAAGTCCGCGGGGCTGCAGGTACTATGGATCCTCTGACTCCCAATCGGGTAGCCTTCCCAGGTCTCGCCGGTCTTGCCTGTAGGTCGTGATGTGCCTCGAGATGGCCGTCTCTTGTCCCTCTCTTGGCCAGGGCATTAGCAGAGCAGCTTCCACTCCTCCGGCAGCGGGAACACTGGTAGAACGTTCCCATCAGGCAACAACGGAAGGGAGCTCGGGACGGAGCCGTATAATGCGGAAGTCTCACGTACGGTTCCCTGAGAAGGTTAGTGAGCCGTGTAATAGGCGACCATTTCGCGGGGTTCGGGGGGCACTTCAGACAACAAAAAATTAGACAATGACAGAGCGGCCTGATTTTTATAAAACTGATGTTAAATTGACGATGTTAAAAGCTTTTTTTTAGTAGTGTATTAATCATATTATTGAATAAAGAAATAAATTAATGTACTGAATAATAGTAGTAGTATACAATTAAGTAAGCAATGATAAGGGCATATATAAGATTAGTTGAAATGATAAATCTTCCTATAGAAGTCCACAATGATAGGGAGAATGCCAATTGGGGTCTCTAAACAGAATGGCCATGATTGCAAGGATAATGAATCTGACTATCAATGATTTGGTGTCAAGCTTCTTCCCAACAAGGAAAGAATGCAAAGAGAGCCAAAATTTTCTCATCCCCCTATCTTTGGCCTATTAATCAAATGCTTCATCTGCCTCTGAGATGTTTATCTCTATAGTTTCTTTAGCTTTCTTTCGTGCCAGACATCTAGCAAGAACTAATGCATCTTCTATGGAGGCTGAGCCACTCATTGCAATGGATGGGCCTGTGGCATCACTACTAAGAAAATAGTTTTTTATGACACACCTTCTAAGATGGTTTCCAAAAACCTAAAACTGTCTAAAAATGTCAGACAGCGGTAATTTTGTAAATAACAGGAATCATTTTAAAGACGGTTTTATAAAAACCATCTTAGAAACCAAGTGTTTCACGACGATTTTTATAAAACAGTCTTAGAGACCAACGAAACCAAGTGTTCCAAGACGATTTTTTAAAACTCGTCTTTGAAATAAATAAAAAAATAAAAAGCGTTTTAACTCCCATGTCCAATTTGTCTTCCCCTCTTTTTAACCCTAACTCCTCTTCCCAGCCATATTGATGACCTTTTCTTCGACGAAGAAGACTCCTTCTTGCTCCCCCCTCGGAGGCCCTGCTATCGTTCGAGCTCAGCATAGACATCATCCTCCTGCAACCGGGCTACATTTTGATCCTCTTTTTCATGCTCTGTCCAATGCGACACCGTTCCCATTCCCTTCCCTTCCCTCTTCATAACCCAACTGGCCCACCTTAGTTGCTTTCTCACGCTCTCCCCATGCGCCTTCAAGATCGTCCTTTTCAACTCCAACCACCACCCCGCGCCGCCACCGAAACCTTTGTCAACACCAACAACTGGGAATGCGACTCTTTCTCTCTCTTCTCTAGGGTCGTCGGCGTTCGGGTTGAAACCATGGAGGAGTTTTTCCGGATTCTCACCAAAAAAGGTTGGATCTTTCACCAAACCAAGAAAACCCCATCTTCCAATCTTGAAGTATCTCTCCTCAATTTTTTATTGATTATGTATGTAACATGGAAGGTATTTCAAGAGGGAAAATGCAACCTAGTGGCAACGAAAAGGTCAGGAAGGTGTAAGTTGGCGCATTAGAGAGATGGAGGAAGGAAAAAAATGGAGCGTGAAAGAGAAGCATGAAACAATGATGAAGTGGATGAGTACCTGGCTAGTGCAGTTTTTTAGCATATGCAACTAAATGAAGATGAGGTATACTATTCAAAACATTACACTTTCCCAAGTTTTCTTCTAATTAGATATACAAGGAGGTTTTGGTAGCTACGCTTTTAAATTTGGACTAATGAGGGTCTACACAAGGTCTCACGTGCTTTGGTGTCTACTTTGGGTTTATTTGTGGTGTATTTATTATTTCTTCCTTTAGACGCCTATTCCTCAATTTTTTGTTCTTTTTTTGTCCAAGCCTCTTTCTCCACTAGAGACATAACAAGTGTTTGAACCTTACTTTTATAGGAATAATCTAAGTTTAATTGTTTATTGTTTTCCCTTTTGTATTATTTCTTTTTCTCCTCTGCTTGGGGCAGCAATCCCACAAAAGGTGTATGGAGTAAGCTATATTGAATAGTTAAACTTGCAATTATATTAGAGTACATCAGTACAATAAATGTATTTCACTAGCTTATGGGCTCTATAAGTTATAAAAAGTATTATAGTTTCATCACACAGGTTTAATTGTCTTTGTATGTTATACAATTACATATATGCATAAGTGCATTGTTTCATAAGTATATGATTGGAAGTTGAGTGTTTTCTTTCTAAATACTCTTTATTGCTTGGAACTCTTCTGTAGGCTATATAGGATTCTAAACTTTGGAAAACAGGGAAGTATGACGTCAATGAATTATCGCATTTTGAAATTGGCACTTTTTTCTTTTCAAATTTTAAATTTGTTGTTCTTGGTACAAATTTTTGTCTTAATTTGATTATTTGTAGAATTGTCATAGTAACTAAGCTTCACCTCTTTGCAGGTTTGCTATTATACATGGTAACCTTATTGGTGCTTATGCATTAACCTTATTGGTTTGCAGTGTGCATATGGTGGAGCTATGTGGAACTGGTTGTTGGAGGTAAGGGGTTTGAAAGAGAAGTGTTTAGTGTTGGGTGCTTGAAGTATTATACCAAGAGACATCAGATGTGGAATGCTCAATAGTGTTACCTCCAGCTTAGGGAAAACCCTAGTAATATAGCAAGCTATTGGGCTCTAGCCCATATGGGCCCATATAACAATACAATAACTTATTGGGCTTGTATGTGAACATATTAATATTTAATATATATTGTTAAATATATTCAACAATCTCCTCCTATGTTCACCATACAGCACAATCTAATAAGGTAGTCAGTGTAATGTTCAAACAAACATGAATCATCCACATCCAGACTAAGACAATAAATTCGGATCGGTCAAAGAGTTTTAATAATAAAACATTAAACTCAAACAACATTTGCAATCAAACTAAGTGAATATATCAATATATATACCAAGAGTTTTAGATTAAATCTAAACTCATCCAAATTTCAACATCTAAAAAATCAATCTCAAAATCAGTTCACAACCAACATATGTATAACAGTCAAGTAAAAGTAGGCCCAGTCAAAATAGTCTAAGGCCTTACAAATATAAGAAACAAGCATAATAATCATAATGTTCACAAAATAGAAATAACAAAATATAAGTCTCAAGTAAATGGAACCCAACATAATGGGCAATAGCATGTAAACTGTTAAGTTCCCTACTAATCTAAATGATATATTCATATATGAAGTTGGTCGTCCTTCTCAGGATCCCACTTATTAAGTTCTCTTCATCTTTGTCATCCCATGTAGAATGTCAAATATGAATTTCATATTATTATGAATTCAATCATTTGAATAAACTACTAAAAATGTCTAGTTCTACTAAAAGAAATTAGCATCATATATCAAGCAAAGAAGAACATATATTGTCATAAAGCATCATAATATCATGTTCATAAGCATCAAGCCAGTTTCATAAATTATGAACAAGGCCTGAATAGTTTAAGTCATAAAGAGTCATCAACCTAAGTTTATTTGTAAGAGAGTAATGATTGTCTTATTTCACAAAATAATACTATTAGTCATGTCACTTACAATAACCTAAGTTTATTTGATGGCATTTGTAATTGTCTAAGTGGCTCAAGTGTATTTCCTTATGATCCTTCATTGCATTTGCATTCTCATCTTGATGCATACATGTCTTTGATCAATAAACTAAGGTTTTTAAATGAGTTTTCAAAGTTCATGTTCTCATGGTTGAAGTTTTTGAAAAATGAAAACTTGTTGTTTTAATCGATTACTTGGTATTATAATCAATTTACATGCTTTCATTTTAAATCTGGAAAAGCCATGAAGAACACATTAATCAATTATTGTGTTCTTGTAATCGATTACATAATGTTAAATTAAAACCATGCATTGCTGCTTTAATTGATTACCATTTATTGTAATCGATTACATAACCCTATTGAAAAACTATGCTTTGCAGCTTTAACCGATTACTTGTTGTAATAATCGATTATTATATTCATAAACATTTTCCAGAAAGCTTAAGAACAATTTAATCGATCAAATGGTGTATTAATCGATTACATTTGATAAATTAATTGATTACACTTGTGATTTAATCGATTACATTCTGTTAAAATTGTTTTTCTATAAATAGCTTATGCGTCTATTATTTTGTAAGGTTCTAGAAATCATTTCTACGAAATACCCAATACTCCCAAAGCTTTAGAATCTGAGAAAGAGTATGTTCTGAGTGAAAAACAATCTTCATCTAATCATAGGATTCACAATTGATTGTTGATGAAGTTTTAAGCAAGGTTTTAAACAAAGGTTTTCAAGAAAGTTGTTCTCTACATTCATGCATTCAAAATCTGTTTGATTGTTAGTGTTCATCTCATTCATTTGCTAAGGATCATGAGGTGATATTTTTCTTGATCTCTAGACCGTGTTAGTTTTTTTGTTTGTTTAAAAGTTTGTGTTGTTTTCTAAAAACAAATAATTTCTTTAAAGCTCTTTCTGGAGAAGGGTTCTCTAGAGGATATAACTGAGTAGTGTTCTCAGGTTCTTGATCTTAAGAAATCTATAGCATTTAGATTTTGTATCTTTGTCTAGGTTTGACAAGGGAGATATGTTGTAAAAGCTTGTAAAGAATAATATTTGTTTTAGTGGAATCTGTAACACCCCAACATTTTCATGATTGCAAATAGATGTTGAATGAAATATTTGTGCAATTATTCAAGTAAATATTAAAGTTGTGTGAAATTTGATTAAGTTTAAATAAAACTAAATTGTGTGAAATATTAGTTAGCAATGTTGGGAATTATGACCATATTACCCTTTCCTTAAATCAGAAATTACATAAATGCCCGTAAGGTAAAAATGACGATAACACCCCTAAATATTTTTAAAACTTACAAAAATGTCCCTAGATATTTTAGTGAGATATTTTAAGGTAGAAATTACATAAATGCCCTTGGATATTTTGGAAATGACAAGATTACCCTTAGATATTTTTGGCTAGATATTTTGTGGTGGAAATGACAAATATGCCCCTAGGATGAATGATGAATTTACAATAATGTCCTTTAGACCAGAAATGACCAGATATCCTTAGAGATTTTGTGAGAACCTGATGAAATTACAGAATACTCTTGACTGGCAGAATATCAAAATAGTTTGTGACAAGAAACTCTAGAATAGAATTTCTATGAATTTTATAAGATAGTGACTTTGAAACTTTATTCAGAGAAATTTCAGCATCAGAAAAATATAGAAAAATGATAGATAAAATCTATGGAATTTTCTCTTAATTATAGGATGAATAGACTTATTTTATAAAATAGTTTAGTAAGTTTGATAGTCAAAAGTAAAATGAACCAATTAGAATTAAGATAAAAGTAGTCTTGTAAGTAAAATCTGAATAGCACTCTGTATAGATTACTTGTGAGAAATTTTTACTAGAATTGAAGTCAGTTTTTGAAAAACTCTAGAATGCTATTATTCAATATTATCTTTAGGTAGAAGAGTTCAAATCAAACTTGATTTTCTTTCAAGGAATGCCATGTCGGAAGAAAAGCATAAACTAGAATATTCTTCTTCATTTAAAAGGTGACATATGTATCCAAAAGAAGCCATATAATTTTCTCTTCTTTAAAAGAAAATGAAAAATAAGATAGGAGAAAAGGAAGATAAAAATCTTCCCCTTAGTTAACCAAAGTTCACATGAAAAGAAGACAATGAGAAAGGGCTAAAAAGTCATATTTTGATGCAATGCAAAATAAAATGAAGCAAGATCTTCTCCTTTCCTCTAGAGTCCACGTGAATAAGCAAGAAAGGTGGAGAAACTTCAAGAGCTTGGACAAGTGTAGGGACACTTGTAAAGTGTTGGCCAAGTGGAAAGGTAAGTCATTATGGCTTATGAGATATTTTTCTATAAAGTAAAATGATAATAATGAATCTAGTTAAAACCCAAAGGAATAAGAAGAAACTAAGTTAGGATATAATGAAACAAGGAGAAACTAAGCTAGAATGAAACTAAATTAGTTGG